>CM060599.1:49615366-49920366 GCA_030578255.1 Tiaroga cobitis
GACCAGTCTTCTGGCGTCTATTTGAGGTTGGAAAAAGCAATGCTAATGTATATTAGCATGACTTACAGCCCTCTGCAGAGTGTAGATCAGAATTTAATAAAGGATATGTATGTAATTTTAAGGTCATCTGTACACAGCACTCTTACGAACGATTACGCCTCTGCTTCAGAACCAAAGCAAAGAAACCCAGCTGGAATAAAACACACACGATTTACAAGATTCATTGTGTGAGACATGCAGCGATACACAAATTACACGATCAATCAAAAGTTTGGACACACACACACTACAGTCCCTAACGCTCAAAATAATGAATTGGTTAAAAGTAGAGCCAACTTAAATTAAACACATTAGTTCAATCAAACGAGCTTTTATGAGTATTTTGAACTTTCTTTTTCTTTTGAATTCACAAAACTGACACATTTTAAGAAATCTGAATGGTTTCATTGTTTATGTGACATATCAAGAACCTCATTAACAGATCATGCACTACCAGTGTTGTTTGAAAAATGCCATAATTGTGTCATAATTGCAATATCATACAATACTACAGCATTAAAATGGAATACTAAAGCTTGAAGTGGAAACTCATTCATTGGCAGTCATTTAGCTACCATCCTGATTGTGTTTAATGCATTTCTGGTATGAAACGTCAACCCTGCTGTTTACGCTTGCCTCTCATTTTTCCTAAAGAGAGGGAGAATGAGATTTTTGTCGCCTCAAGCCTCATCTGTCCTTTTTCTAAAGCATCCACCACCCTCCACCCCATTACATAAATTCATTTTCATCATGCTGTGACAACTACAAGCACCACAATATAATGTAAATGGGTCATGCCGCACATTTTTATCATATTGGATAAAATAATAAACTTGCAATTTTTAAAGATGAAAATAGTGATTTCTTTCACTACAATATCACAATTAAGCAAACATGGGATTATATCATTTTATTTTTTTCTTTCTTTTTGTAAAGCACTTTGAATTACAACTGTGTATGAAATGTGCTATATAAATAAACTTGCCTAGCCTCTACTATTATTTACATTATTTATTTGACTGGACTTTACACAAATGCTACCTTGAATTTCAACTAAAGCCTATTCATTTTCAAAAAAGTTCAAAATGTACTGCAGAAGCGGAATGACCCAAATAAAGTTCTCAAATGATGAAAATTATGCACATTTAACCCATTTGCTCTCTGCCTTCAGGATACAATATTATTAAAACTCAAGCCCATTGACGAAGGCCTCAGTCAGTGGGAATAATCTAAGGTTCATTCAAAGTAAAGAACGCAATAATTGTGCTTTCTTTCTGCATTTGGCCTCAGTTCTGGTAATTCGCCTGAGGCGGTGAAGTAAACAGCAGCAACCTCTCGAAATGCAAATAGCTCAGTTCTGGTCAGTGCCTGGGAGCAGAGGCTTTTTTAAGCGATTTAAATGCACCAAGACAGGCAATTTCAATGCTGATCAAATTTTCATTGACTTTGACAACTCTCCGACAATTCAAGGACATTAATGCCAACATTCTGTGGTGAGTGTGCGAGTCTTTCTGTGTTTTACCTCACAATGGAAAATTGGCGTTCAAAAACTTGAATAGCAAGACAAATGCAACAATGAAGACAAATGAAAAATTCTAGAACCTTTATAAAGTCGGTTCTAAAAGCTGTCTTAGTGCAAAGTGTGTAAAAACATTTGGCACATTATAAGCAAACCACACACCTGATGCTCCACATACAAGCCAAAAATTCTTCGAAATACTGTAACCCTGAAATATGAATCATATTTTGCCCAAAGACAGACAAAAACTGGAAGTGAATGTTTTTGCACTGTTCATAATGCAGACCTGATTTCACCAAGAGCAACATGTTCCTGGAACAACATTCCAATAAACCAATCAGATTTGAAGGACAAGTTTATAGTTTATGTTACAACCAGGGTTAGGTGCTTCTACATCAGTGTTATTCACCTGACATTCCTCTGATTTTAGGGTTAATTAATGAGTAGGGTTAGGTTTAGGAATAGGGTTAGCATTGCATTTTTAGACATGAATGTTGTTCCAGGATCAACAAATCAGCAAAATCAGGATGTGTATTCATGACAATGCAAAGCAGCCTTCATCTCAACTGTGTTAGACAAACTCTCAAGCCGGCTGTAAAAGCCTACTTATTTGGACATCTAGTCGGCTAGTAAAAGTCAACACATGTGCATGCCCTATATAATGTACTTTAAAATACAGGAGCTTTACAAAAGAGGGAAGGACTTGAAAACCTGAAGGACTAACTTGTGTCGTGCCATTTCAGCTGTGGTTGAACTGGAAACGCTCGGCTCTCATTCTCAAGGTGAAAGTGTCCCGCTGTGGGGTAAGAAAAGACTTGATTGGTTCAATATCAGGTTTCACACTCATAGACATGTGGTGTGTGCAGACATTCTGTAAAGCAGTGATTTTGCTTCAGGAAAACTGGTTTCGATTGTCAGTGGCAAACTAAAACGGTACCAGAATTGTACAAAGTAAACAAATATGTCCTGAAATGTATTAATATACAGTATTTATAATATTAATAGTTATTCATTGTAATTTATGATTGGTAATTTATTAAACCAAAGCCACTGCTTTGAAAATTCTTGTAATGAGGGTCAGGCATCTTTACACTACCATTCAAAAGTTTTGGGGTCGGTAAGATTTTTTAAAAATGTTTTTGAAAGAAGTCTCATTTATTTGATCAAAAATACAGTAACAAAAAAAAATCTATTATCAATTTCTGAAAATGTCTTTACTGTCACTTTTGATCAATTTAATGCATCCTTGCTGAATAAAAGTATTAATACTTCTTTTTTTTTTTTTATTGCACAAACTTTTGAATGGTAGTGTATATTCATTCCTGTATTTCAAACACTTTGACAACAGGCAACAACACAGCAAATACAAACAACACACAAAAACATTTGCATTTCATAACCTCATGATGCTTACCGATAATAAGGAAAGGTACTAAAGCAGAAACATCACCAGCAATCTTTCGAAATTTAACCGGCACTATTTTGAAGTAAACACCGTCAGCTTTGTTTTTTAATCTAATGCAGCTCTACAATGTACATAATTGATTTTTTGAATATTGCATTATTGAACTCAAAGCTTTGGCCATCTGTGGCTGCGAAAAAAAACGAAACAAGACTAGAGCATATTGATGATTATAATCATGTACTCGCTCTCCCTACAGATTCCACTATGATCCAATAAGTATACAAGTGAATAACAGCTCTCATAACTCAAGATATTACAAAAACAAATTAAGCTTTTCATTGCTTCCTGTGAGACCTTGCTTATGTTTTCTGTGAATACACAGATCTTGTTGAAACATAACTTGTCCAGCAGCCCATCTAACAGTGTGTCTTAACCAGGAAACAATCAATGCAGCAATTCTTCTGAGATGCTGGAGTAAACTGCAACCAAAAACATTTCACCAGTTTTTACTGACATTCATGCCTTTTAACAGGTTTGATGCAACAACCAATTTATCCGGACGTCACAAAATCAGAGCCAATTAGAACATACTGTATCTGATGCTTAATGTACAGTTATGCAGAACCTGATTTTAGACCAATGAGATTTCACTGTGGGCGGAGCTACCTGTCAATACCAGGCTAATGACAAAATGCCCTGTTGCTCGTCACCTCTGGTTAGGTTAGAAATCCTATTTAATTAGTTATGGATGGGAGGGATGGTCAACTAGTCATCTAACAACCATCTAGTCAATTAGTGAGGTCAATCTAGATCTTTCTATCTTTAATGTTATTTGTAAAAACTTTGTGGCTGTGCCACGCTTAAGTTTACCTGCACAATAAAACCCTCTCTGAAAAGTCTCGTCTCCAAATTCATTCTCTTCGACCACCACTACAGCCTTCAATAATGCATTTCAAGACAATTATTGTCAGTGTTCAAATCACCTGCTGTTTTCCCGTTGTTGTGCATTGCCTCTAAGTCATATATTTGTCAATATCTCTGTTTTGACAGTTTTTACAATAAAAGGCTATATTCACCCTTTTATAAGTTGAATATATCTGTCAAAAGGTTGTGCGCTCTGCGGGGGGTTACTGGGGGGGGGGGGGGGGGTCTAATTTTTTTTAGCATTTTAATTAAGTTAATGTTTTAAAGATAAATCTTGCAGCCCCTTTGGAAGTTGAGATGCACTGGTATAAATTATTTTTTAGACATGCAGACATTAGTCTTTTGCTGTTGTGTTGCATCTTGCTATTTGTCTCAACCATGCAACTTGTATGTTGTACTCCGTTCAGCTGTTTTAAACAACAAGATTGCATATGTCAATACAAAAAGCACCTTTTGGACCCTAATTATAAAGGGCTTCCATAAGACAGACTGTATACAATATTGATTACATGATGTTTTGAACATATGAGCATGCAACTCATCATGTTCACTTTTGTATGTAACATATGTTACACTAAAACAATCAATTGAAATTTCAGACCTTCATTTCCATAAGCCATTTGGGACTTGAGAACATAGCAGGTTGTCTGATTTCTGTAAGTTTTTGTGCGCTTCAACAGAGTAAGTACACAAGTAAACATGCTAGAGACTAATATATCCAGTTCACTAGAGCGGTGTCTATACAAAACTCCTCTATATTTAATAAATCTTGGCATCTGCTTATGTTTCTGTGGCTGGTTTGCCTCCGTCTCTGCGGTGAGATTAAATGATGGGGGACTCCTTAGAGACGGCTGCAAGCAACTGCCTGGATCAGCATCCGTGCTGAGAATACCACCGCAGAGACGACGACAGAACGACTGCTGAGAGATCCAGCCGCGCTCAAGTTCTGCTGTAAAGTTCTGTCATGTCACCTGCCTTCACTTTGCCATCCATGAACATTCGATTTGCACAGACTTGAGCTTGTTAAAGTGGAAACGAGAGCTCACCTGTTCATATATACTTAGACATGCACTGATGAGGCTGCAGAAGTTTTTTTAAGCAATAGACAGCTGAGCCTTCACAGACACAATTGATTCATTCTACAAGGATTTATTTGTCTGGTGAAGCAATCAGATTTTGATAGCAGAGATGGATCCAATCCAGAAGGAACATTTTATTGCTTGTCCAAAGCTCATGAGACTTTCCAGTCGTTTCATTTCAGTGTCAACTTTATCTTTGATGTTTCACCTACTTATTCTGAGAAATTAAAATAGACACAGATGAGTCAATTGTTGATGTAAATGAATATATAATATCGATGATTCCTTGAGGATGAGATGCACTGTGGTAGCAGCTGATGGCCACACCAGATACTTGACTGATACTTTTGATATTAAACCCGGACATGCTTTAATTGTTCACATACTGTACATTATTGCAGCTCCTCTATTTCCAGTCTGTCTGAAATTTCTACAAAGCTCCCGAAATGCTCAGAGTGCTCTGATTGGCCAGCTGAGATAGGGCCAGATTTACTAACAGCTTGCTCCAGCGCAAACCCTCTTATGGCGTTAAAAAACTTACGAAAGACATGCAGTGAAAAATTTGCGCTGAAAAGGCGTGGACGGTGTTATTTTTGCTGCTGACATTATTGCATATGTATTTGAAGGAGTTTCCCTTTCAGGCGCAAAATTTATGGGAGGAGAGTATTGAAATGAATCATGCAAGGTGATTTACTAAGGTTTGCGCTAGTCAATGTACTGGTGTTTGCGCCATTACTTACCGCCCAAAAAAAGCACGTCTTAAACCAGACGCTACCTCCCAGACCATTCACATTTGGACTTTTAATGACAATTGAAAAGACGTCCCTCCGACACGTCCCATCATGGTTAAAAAACAGTTCCAAAATGAAAGCTGAACGGACGCTTTTGACGTTATCTGTTCTGTGTTACATATTTTACAGATTTATGCCGTCCTACTGCGACTATTTTTGGCGTTTGCTGGGCTGGTAGATTGCGTTGGTCATTATGGAAATGATCTGACTGCATCTGTGTTCTTTAATTTGCATGTCGTCAGCAGATCACGCGCAGGAACTTTCCACTCCCATCGGCGCTGTTTTGAAATTGCGCTAATCTCTCACGCATATTTGCCGTTTAGTGAATCTGCCCCCTAGTGCGTTGTGATTGGCCAAACAACTCAAGAGTGTGCATTTATAGAAAAAAGAACCAAGGCACTTCTTCCATTTAAAAAGAGTAAAAAAAAAGAGCCTTTATTCAAACCATGGCTCACTCTAGAAACATTAAAAATAACTAAAACACTGCACACTGATGCATTTAGGCAATTCAGCCTTCCTCAGGGGCTTTTTAACTTTTTGAACCGGAAGAAGTGCCTTGGATCTTTTTTTCTATCAATACAAGTTTAAAACCTAACCAAAGAGCACCATCTGGGATTACTTAACAAAGGTTCTTCCAGCAAGCAGTGCTCCAAAATGTGTTCCTTGACCTCAAGAGTGTGTATCGGATATGTAATGCCTCTTACCATAATCACGAGCTTCAGCTTCCAAGGCTTTTGAAGCATTTGTAAATAGACAGTTAATAATAATGTTGAGCCCAGTTCGAGTCAGATTCTGATAATGTGGATGATCACGCCAATCGATCGGAACCAACTTTGCAAGCACGACTTGAGCAGAACGTTTCAACAGTGGTCAGTAGTCATTCAACATAGCCTGCGTTGTACTACTTACAAACTTTTGGGTTGTACTGGAACAGCTATATTAATAAATCCTAACCTCTGACTAACCTCTGAAAGCGTCTCCGCGACATAACAAAAACACTTTAATTCACTGAAGCCAAGAAAGCAAAGAAAGAAGGTGATTCTTATTTTTTGCGTTTGCTTTTGGGGGCAATATTTGATTATGCAAATATTTCACATTTTGACGTGGACGTTGGAGGAAGTAATATCTGGACATTGGTCGAGGCGTTTTAGATAGGTCTGGATCAGTGTCCTCTATTAAAAAACGCTTTGTGGGAGACTATGAGCTTTACACACTAAAGGAAAAGGAAAACATTAAAAAGCATATGACTATGAAAAACTATGATAGTGTGCTGAACATACATACTGTGAATCATAAAGGATTAATAACATTCATAAAAATATCTTCACAAATGCTATCATGAGCTTATGCAATAAGCTTAAATAGGAACATTTTCAGACTAGAAATTATGGTTCTCCATACCAGTGCTCTCCAAATACTACTGTAATCACACAAGCTCCAGGGGTTTCTTACAACACTGACTTTTGGTCTGAACGCAATGACATGTAAAGCCCCAGGTCACCTTGAGCTGTGGCTTTTATCAGGAGTGTTTTCTGTCAATGAAGAGAAGATCCTTGTTCTCCAGTGACCTTGCTGTAGCCCTCTACTATCTGGAATCCTGATGGAGGATGTGTTTACACTCACCTTCACTGTACGAACTCTGCCGCACAAAAGCCCAGAGGAATTCACTGGCGCTCTGCCATCAGAGAAACGTGGTAAATCTTGGATGATTCCCCTCTGCCTATTTCATGCATACTGCCTTCCTTTCATAAATCATTATGTAGGGCAGGACTGGTGGGCAGGAACAATTAGTGACTCATTTAGTGAAGTCCTGGCCCACAGGAAAGAAAAAAGCACATATGAGATCTCTATAATAATACCTTGACTGGTTATGAGGTTAAATGGACTTCTGATTAAGTCTCCTTCTTTTCAGATGTTTCTCCTGAGAAAAATGCCCCATACATTTTTTAAATCTTGGGCGGGGCCACTTGTAGGTCTAGGGGCCCTACCATACACCCGGTGCAATGCGGCGCCAAGTGTTTTTTGCTAGTTTCAGCCCGACGCAGTTATCTTTTTCACGTCTTGCGCCACGTTGTTTAAATAGCAAATGCATTTGCGCCCTATTTGTGCGCCCATGGGGAGATGGTCCTCACTGCAGAACACAAAATCCTCCCACCTTACATATACCTAAACCTAGACATCTCCACCCCCTGATCCCTAACATCTGGATCCAACTCCGCCCCCTGGATCTTGTGTACTGCAATGAGGTGCTACTGCCCATGGGCGTGCTGGTCTGAAAACGAGGTGTGTTCAGGCGCATTGTTGGCGCGTTGCTATTTTGAGGAACTGAAATAGACTACGCCATTGACCAACTGAAGCCTGGTCTAAAGTCAATGGCGCAATATATATTTTTTGTTATTTAAAGAGCGCGTTAGTAATATGAGCCTAAAGGCGGGTGCACAACGTGCGTTCACTTATTACACATACAGGGACACGCAGAAGCACACAAACTAGCCAAATATTAATAATAAAAGGATTACAATGTAAAAGATTAATACTGTGTTCATAAAGATATGGTGAAATCCGGCTTGTCCCGTAGATGGTCTGCTTGTGCGCTTTAACCTCGCGCACGGGCAGATCTGTTTCCTCTCTGGAGTCGCGTTCACTCTTTCCGCTTGCAAATTCTGCCATGTAAATAGCGAATCCGCCATGGCGCGAGCACAAGTGGCTTTTAAAGGGAATGGGAAATTGCACTCTGATTGGTTTATTGCACGTTATGCCTAAAACACACCTATTACTCATTAAGAGAACAGGGACAACCCTTTTAGACACTCACTAAGTGCACTTGTGACGTGCGCTTTAGACCATGCGCTTAGATCGTTAAAATAGGGCCCAAAGTGCCAATGATCTCCACCAGAGGGCACTCCTCCCGACTCCTGGGCTATATCATCATGAACTTCAATTCCCATTAACCCATTGCCTGGACTCATTATGTTGTGATTAGGTTCAGCTTGTTAAGCCCTGCCTGTGTTTTCAATCATTCTTTGCAAAGTCTTGTATTTGTGTTTAGGGCTGTAGTCAAGACCACCTTTGTCGAGTCCAAGACAAGTCCAAGACCAGGACTAGACGAGTCCAAGTCAAGACCGAGTCCAAAGAGGTTCGAGTCCAAGACAAGACCGAGTCCAAAAAGGTTCGAGTCCGAGTCAAGACCGAGTCCAGGACGGGGGGGGGGGGGGGGGGGGGGGGGGGGGGGGGGGGAGTATGCATGATATTATCAAGACAGTTATTTTGGGTTATTATTTGTTGATCTAAAAGAAAAAGTGTCACAACACCCAGGATTTTTAAGTAGTAGCTAGTAAGATAGTAACTATAGTAACAGCATGAGAAGACGCGTGCCGTTGTAGTGAGCACTTGGTCGGTTAATTTAGGCATTTTCTAAGTTAACGTTACCCTAAAAGGCTAGTAATAAATGAACACACATACAAAAATGTCTTTCGTTCTGTAGGCGTCCTGGAGAATATTTCTGTTCGTCCTAAACACATTTTCGATTGTCAATTTAAAACTGAAGAAATCATCACCGATGTCAGATAACATTAACGTTACCCAAATGAACCACCTTTAACGCATATGACACACACACCCACACAGCTAGCTACTACCACCATACGTAATCGAACTTATAACTTTATGACGTTAGGCTGATGCAAAGTTTACAAATGCAAAATTAACGGGCATGGAGATGCAGAGCGTGACGTGCGAGGATAATCTAGTGTGATTGGTTATTAGGTGGCCAGTGTTTCACTTTTCCTTCAATATTATTAACATAATAGAAAGACACCTGGACTCGGTCGAGACCAAAAGTCATTTTTGGCAAGACCAGTGGCCGGGACCGAGACAAGTCCGAGTCCGAATACTAGCGAGTCCGAGACAAGTCCGAGACCATAGAAAAACGGTTTCGAGTCCGGACTCGAGTTCAAGACCGGACTCGAGTACTACAGCCCTATTTGTGTTACACTGCAATTCTGAGCATTATCCTGGTTTCCTGTGTCTTGTTTTTTGATTCTCTGCCTGTTATTCTGTTTCTTGGACCTTGTTTTATGTGGATTGTTTGCCCGTGTGTTAGACGTTTTGCCGGTTATGTGGATTACGATTCTGGGTTGTCCCAATACAGCTGCATCTGGATCTTCAAGTCTCGGACATCCAAACAAAGGGTGTTTGGATGTCCGAGTTTGTAACACAAAGGGGTTTGGATGACAAAAAAAAGTTTTTGAATCAGTAATCTAAGCTAATAATGCTAATCAAATTCAATGTATAGCTCTGTTTTCTTACTGTATGTTAGTATTGTTTTGTCTCACTGTGTCATTGACACAAACAGATGAAATCAAGCTTGGGTTTAGACCAAGCAAAGATTGAAGCCTCACTCTTTTATAATTGCATTACTGCCAGATTACTGCATTAATCCCACAAATCAGGGGTGTGATTTATTGGTGCAAATTTGGATCCAGTCTAATCAAAGAGTGCAGAGTTTGTTCTGCTACCTGCTGTCTGAGGGCCAAATCTAATACAGACCACAGCAGGTTGCCCGCCTGGCTAAAGGCTTTTGTGAGTCTGACTGCATTGAATAAAAGATGTCAATTTTCACATTCAGTTCCTATTAATACAAGCTCAGGACTTGGAAACCCTTTCCCCAGTACAAATCATCATAATGTATTTCAAAAGAACACTTACTTGCACTACATAGAGGAACTTCAAGAAATGCAATTTGTTGGATTTGTTCACACTGCGCACAAATGTGATCTGAATCATTTTATAATGTCATGTCAAGTTAAAAATACTACAAAATACATCTCACACTTTGTGCCATTTCATTTTATCTAAATGCAGTGCAAACCTCCCCTCATTAATGCATCTGAGTTTTGGTGAATACGAATACGAAACCAACCTAAATATATAGTACAAAGCTTCTTTTCCCTGGTGATTTGGAAAATATGTAGATTTCCAAACCTATTTGTCATCCAAACCGCTTTGACTTTGAAGTACCCTTGTTAATATTTCAAGCTGATATTTCAATAATTTAACAACAAATTCGCATTTTCACGGCTCTCTGATGTTGGTGAATGGAAACAAAATAAAACATTTCATTCATGTTTTGATTGTTCAGTTTTAAAATGATTTATTTATTAGGTCAGTCATACATTTTTGCTATTTAATTCATCATTAGCACAATTAATTATTAAGAACTGTTGGGGAACAGTTGCCTATCAAAACCCGAACAGTTTTTCTGCTGTTCAGACTACGAAAAACGAAACCGATTTGAATCGAAAATACCCCCAATTTTTTTTGCTTCACATGGCTTATCCACATAATGTGTCAAAAGTGTAATATCAAAGCAGAATATAAGTGCTTGTATAAAAACAAGAACTGGGTTTATATGAGGATCCAATGTCATGATTCTGCCATCATGTCTTTTGATTTCTCTGGTCTTGTGGCAGAATCATGACAGACCCATGTTTTGTATACAAGCACATGGCCTTTTGCTTGGGCCATGTGCTTATGTTGTCTCGTTACGTAACCCCGCCCCCTTGTTATCCTTGTCTTGTCATTATTGTCTAGTCAGTTTCACCTGTCCTCGTCATTAATCCCCTTGTGTTTGCTGTCCTGTGTCGGTTCATTGTGTCAAACAATGTGTGTATCATTCTCCATGCTTATCTTACCTGTGAGTACTTTGTGGAAGGTCGTGTCGTTGTGAACATTTTATTAGTAGTATTGTTTGTTTTGGTACGGTCATAGTCTAGTCTTGTCAGTCTAAATTTCCCTGTCCTGTCCGTATTTTGCCCCCTCGTGGGTATTGTTTTCTTGTTTGGTTACCAATAAACCTTGTGTTCATCGCACTCTGTCTGCATTTGGGTTCATCTCCTGCATCCACATAACATCCAGTGCACTAATTTGACAACAGAGGAGACTAAATCAGCAGAGACACAGAGTGTACAGTACGTGTGTGCTAAGAAATTTTTCTCAGTGACGATTTTGAAGACATGACCAAACTACAAAGTTGGGTTTCCATGTTTTGTGGGGACATTCCATTGATGCAATTTTATACTGTACAAAATCTATATTCTATTCCCCTACACTAACCCTTAAACCTACCCATCACAGAAAACTTTGAGCTATTTTAGATTTTCAAAAAAGATAATTCTGTATGATTTATATGCTTGTTTCCTCATAGGGTCCCAAAAAAATGTCCTCACAAGGTAAACATTTACTGGTATTACTATTGTGGGGTCATTTGGTCCCCATTACGTTGGGAATACCAGGACCACACACACACACACACACACACAGAGAGAGAGTATTATTCTCTTTCTTTATAACTTTCCAGTTTATTTCTGACTATTTCACCTCATGCGTCTAACTACAGTGGAGTTCAAGAGTCTGAAAATCTGGGATTCAGTCTCTAATTTACTGTAAACCTGGAAATAAACAAACTTCTTCTGCAGAACATTTTTCACAAATGTTCTTGAAAATATGTACGTCTTGCAAATGTTGCTGAAAGACACACAAGTTTCAATTCATCATTAAGGATCTTGCTGCACTGCTGTGGAAAGACTATTATGGAAAAATCACTGAAACAGATCAAAACAAAAACATCCAACCCATGAATACATATGAAATGTTCATGCTTTTATTACTTTACATTTGAACATAGATTTATTACCTGTGCCTATACAGTTGCATATTAGGGCTGGGCGATATAATATTTGCAATAAATTCAATATAATTTGATAAAAACAATGAGGTAACATTGTGAATATCACTTTTAATGTGCTTTCTGTGGTTCTATTATAGTGTTTAATGTTGTTTTAAAGCAACACTAAGTAAGATTTTTTACTTTTTACCTTAAAATAATATTTTCAAAATAATTTCAGTGGTTCATCAAGTCGTGACATGGTGAAATGCACTTATGCCACCGCTTTGCGGTCCTTTATATCCACGCTATGTAAGATTGCCAGATTGGGTCGCGTTTCTGTAGTCCGAATGAGACATAAGAAAACTACAAATTTGACTTGCTTTACGACAAGCGTTACAATTGCCGATAGGTGGAGCGTACTCGACAGTAGACTACAACTACATGTAAGATACCTAGCAGCCGGATTGTCATCATGATTCCAAAGCCGGTTCTGGATAAACAGCGAGCGTGCGCGTGCGACAGTAGGCTGCGCTAGGCTAAATTATTTACGACAGCGGTAATGGTCAATTCCGCTTCCAACCTGTAGGGCGACCGCAGAGGAAAAGTTACTTGGTGTTGCTTTACAGTTTTTTACGCTTGTTTACACAATAAAATAACAATTTCCACACAAAATTGTACTCCAATGAGCAAAACACCTCCACAGATTTGCACAACATTACACACAATGTCTGCTTCACCCTTTTTGCAAAACATTACACACAGTGATTTCTAAAACTCTACACACATTTTCACACCTTAGACACAGATAAGGATTGTGAGGTTACTTCCTTGTCATTACAAAGCCCCGGTTTGCCATTGACCACACTAATGAACGAATTGGATATTCACATCCACCAGGTGTGAAAGCACACATGTGCTAATTTTAAAACGCAGCACTCAGGTGTGCTATAAAAGGCAGCAGGTGAGTTCACCTGTCTTCATCAAAAATGGAAGGAGCTAGAAGAAGAAGAAGAGTGAGAATAAGAGGGGGAGCTCAAAGAGGAGATGAAGGAGGTAGAGGAAGAGGAGAAGGAGGTAGAGGAGGAGGAAAAGGAGAAAAAGGAGATAGAGGAAGAGGCCTATGTAGAGGAAGAGGTAGAGAAGGACTTGAAGAGTTGATAGAACCTGAACAAAGAAGACGAGGACCAAATTTGACTCAAGAACCATGGACTGACACTGATGGAAGCTGGACAAAGAGTTCAACCAAATCTCTGGTTGACACTGTAACTGAACAGTTACAATATTCTTGTTGCTTTTACAGCAGTTTTTTTTTTCAGAGTCAAAGTGTATGTACTTCATGCAGTAATTTTTATTTGTCTACAGATTTTATTTGTTTCATTGATTTCATCGTTGGTTGATTATTGTAACTGATTATGGTAAGAAATACTGTAAGTATTGGAATAAATACTTGAAATATTCAGTCTGCAGCATCAGTGTTGTGCAGTGCTTGGTAAGTTTATAGTAGGCCTATTTTTGTATATTCTCCCTATATCTCAAACTAATATTGAAGAATGTTGTGGGTTTGTCACTTTTTTTTTTCATCTAAATTATCCCTTACATAACAATGTCTGGCCAAAAATCGAGCACATGCTATATTCCTAAAAATAGTTTTTTTTTTTTTTTTTTACAAATGTGTTTTTTATCTATCACAGCAGTGTGAAACTGGCTGCAATAGTGTCTGATCGTTGAGGACTGTGTTGGTTAAATGAAAACTAATAGCATTTTCACAAATATGCGTATATGTTTTGACTGAAGTGTGTCATTTTGCAAACAATCTAGGAATTATGCAAATTGAGTGTGGTATGGAATTGGAATTGTGATTATATTTTGAAAAAAATAACCCGGTTTTCAAAATTGCGTGTAAACAATTGAAAAAAAAAACTGTAATAGCATTTCTGATCTAAACGTCAGTAGCAAAAATAACATATCAACTGATCAATTTGATTCATTCTCTGTCTGGTTCAATGAATTGATTCAAAACTGTTCAATGTCACTCAAATACTGTTAATGGATGTCGAAAATCTTCATTTTTGTCATGCATTAAAATGTTTTAGTAGAAATAAATGTAGGTAAATACTGCTGTTTATTACTATGTGTTGTTCTATTGGTGCATATCAAAAACAGTGTGGAAATCATGCCTTGATTATTCGACTGTATTTCTATGAACCTAGTCCCACAGCAGTGAGGAGCCATTGAGTTCAGTGTGAGTGGCCGAATACGCTTCACACCAGTTTCTCCTTGCTTTTGATTGATAAAGAGCGTTTCCCTGAGCAGATGGCCAAACCAACTGTACAAGGCCCTGGGTAGAGAGCTGCCCTTCAGCATTTGGGGCATCTTACAAGACAAAACCCTGGAGGAAACAAACACTCTCTGTTTCTCTCAAGCACGCATGCAGAGCACATACGTGAGGAGGTGACAGAGAGTTGCTCACGAAGACACAGGAGGCCTATCATCACTCAACAATACCTTACTGTGAGTGGGAGGAGTGTGTGTTTGAGACAGATGCTTTAATGTGCCACAGAGAACACAGTGTGAACGCCAAATACAGCATATACTGAAGGTATGTGACACGATGCTTAGCGTATACACTCAGAAGAGTTGTGCAACTGCAGAATCAAGGTCAGTCAGTGAGAGAGATTGATTCTGCTTCATGTCTTCATGTTTGTCCAGCTGGAGGAGTTTCTCCACATCTCAGACAATGTCATCTCTGAGAGAAAGGGAAAAACCCTAAAGCAGATCCAGACAACATTCTCCACACATTGCTCATCCTCTTCCTGCTTGTTCACCTCCTCTTACTCATCCTTTTCCTTCTCTCCCTCTTATATTGTTTGCATCCATTGTTGGTATCAACATTCAGTGCAACATTTTGAGTAAATTTTGGGACTCTGAACTGACTTGTATTATGTACAGTTGGTTTGGTCACATCATTAGTGATGTGACCAAACCATTAGTCATCACAAGTGTGAACAATTTTGAGTCGTTGTGTGTAAACCATGTCAACTGTGTTGTAGTTGTGTTTAACTCTGCCTGCCTGTGTTTAGTATTTTGAAACATAAGGGCGTCACGGTGAAAAATGTGTTTTAGTAAATATGTGTTTAGAGTTTTGAAAAAAAGAGTGCATGAGATTTGCACACAGTGTTTTAACTACCTGAACTTGTTTAATGTTTTACAGAAAGAGTGATTTATTGGACAAATTGGTTTAGACTATTGAGAATTTGGTTCAGAGAATGGGGTTTAGTGTTTTAGCAATTCAGAAAAACTGTAGTATGTATATAGTATGTATATGTATGTATTTCTGATCAAATAAATGCAGCTTAGGAGAGCAAATTTCAAAAATATGAAAAAAATCTTACAGACTAAGCCACGGTTTTAGTATTTATAGTATTTATAAACTTTTTCTGAAGGATAGTTTTGAGTGTAGCTATTTTTTTTTCAGTAGTATAGTGGATTATCAAGCTGCACTTTTTGAACAGTTTGCCAAACACTTATAGAACATGAAACGGGAGGAGAAGACAGAATGAGACGAGACGAGACAAGACTAGACACGATAAGAGAAGAGGATACAAGCAGAGAAGAAGACAAGGTGACAAGAGAGGAGAAAAGGAGAGGCGAAAAAAGAAATGATCAAATTACCCTGGGAATTAGCATCTGATACCATGAAGAGAGAGACAGACAGATGAAGAGACACACACACACACACAGCTCAGATCTGCAGCAGACCCATTCATCCTCCTTCCGAAGAAACACTCCACACTCAACCTGCTACAACAAAATCAATGTTTCACCTTATTCTCAGCCTAAAAAGGTGATTTATGCACAGCCGAGAGAGAAGAGAAGAGCTACGGTGTCAACTCGCATTCAAATGCAGACAAAAGAGCCAAAAACTGCAATCTGACATGCAGAGAATACAACATCTCCATATCCATGAGAGCCAGTCAAACATGTGGAAGCTCTCAGACGGCTCGGAGCAGACACAACAAAACGGCGTGAGGAGGAACCAACACAATCACTCAGTGACCTTTCCGTGCAATTTTCAAAGCAACTTCAATTCGTCAAACAACCATAAATTGTCACGGCCTTGGATCTGTGACTTCAGCTTGTGTTGGAGAAATGCGTTCTCCTTGAGAAATGCATCTGCTGCACCTGTGCATGGGAACACAACATCATTTAGCCTGAAGCTCTCATCAGCAAACTCCTCCAGCTGTACGTATTAAAGCAAAACAAGCATATGGACACATGATGAAGCAATACTGCATTTTGCTGGATGGGTTTCTATTTCTGCTGGTTTTGTAGCTCCGCCCACACTGAGATCACATTGGACCGCCGTTCCGCTCCTTATATACACTACTGCTCAAAAGTTTGGGGTCGGTAAGATATTTAAATGATTTTAAAGCCCCTTATGCTCACCAATGGTACATTCATTTGATCAAAAAACAGTAAAACTGTAATATCATGAAATATTAAAATAAATAAAAATGTGAATATATTTTAAAATGTAATTTATTCCTGTGATCAAAGCTAAATTTTCAGCGTCATTACTCCAGGCTTCAATGTCACATGATCCGTCAGAAATCACTCTAATATGATGATTTGCTGCTCAACAAAAAATTCTTATAATTATCAATGCTGAAACATTCTTAACATGCTTAAAGGGTTAGTTCACCCAAAAATGAAAATTCTGTCAGTAATTACTCACGCTCATGTTGTTCCAACCCCGTAAGACTTTCGTTCATCTTCGGAACACAAATTAAGATATTTTTTATTAAATCTGAGAGCTGGATCACTCCTCCATAGGCTTCTTAAGGGATCGAAACTGGCCGACCCAAAAGTTATGAAAGACATCATTAAAATAGTCCGAGTGACGACAGTGGCTCAACCATAAGTTTATCAAGCGACGAGAATACTTTTTGTGCGCAAAAAACAAACAAAAATAACGACTTTATTCAACTATTCATTTCCTTCTCTGTTGGCCTCGAGATTTCACGAAGTGAAACTACGTAAACTTCTAGGTTGTACGTTGGGTGAACTAACCCTATAAAATAAAAAATAAAAAAAACGTTTTTCTTTGATGTATAGAAAGTTCAAAAGAACGGCATTTATTTGAAAACATTTTGTAACATTATAAATGTATTTACTGTCACTTTTGATCAATTTAATGTGTCCTTGTTGGATAAAAGTATTATTCTCTTTTACAAAAAATCATACTAACCCCAAACTTTTGAACGGTACTGTGTAAATTAACGATCAAACATTCGAGGAGAGTTTAGAACCAAATTTTACATGACAAATCCCTTAAGTTTCTCAAGCAAAGCCATAAAAGCTGGTCAAGCATAAAGGAAAATACAAAGTATGTATTTTTAGTTTTACCCCCTTAGGTGCATTGTATCCACACCAAAACACTTTGAATTTTTCTACATTCATCATCCCCTTTAAAACAGGAATGCTACATTTGAAAGTAAACAAAAATGTATTATGAAGTCAACATCACTAATTGACTGGTCAATTGTTGGATGATTAGTTGATAAGCTGAGCATCCTGACTCATCCTAACTGCTGATCCGAGGAAGAAAAAGGAAACAAAGCTTGAGGAAGCATGTCTTTAAAGATACACTAAATGAGTTTGGTGAAAGTGAGAGCTATTCTACACAAACACAGCCCCCCACCCCCTCCTCTTCTACTGTAGTCTATTTATTGCCTCTCTGACTGACTTTGACCCTGCAGTCTCCAGGACCTCAGGTTGACCCTGCACAGGTCTACCATGTGGCTATCGCTCGACTGCAAAACTGTTTGTTTTTTTACACTGGCAAGGACGTTCTAAAATCAAACCATAAAGGTGCAGCATGTTTTCGCCTACACAGTGAAACTGTGTAAAATGATCAGTTGTTCTTGTAAAATGATCAGCTGTTCTTGTGAAGAAACGAGTATTTATATACCCATATAAATCCTCAAGTCTACCGCCTATTGTTCACTGAATGAAAACTGGCACAGTACAGATTTATGGTGTTCCAGATTAAACATCCAGGTTATTAAAGGAATAATAAAAAAATGCATTACATGCAGTGGAATTATAACAATTATATATATATATATATATATATATATATATATATATATATATATATATATATATATATATATATATATATATATATATATATATATATATATATATATATATAAATAATTGTTATAATTCCACTGCATGTAATATTTTTTTATTATCTTAGATAGCCTATATATAAGAAATCTTAGATAGCCTATATATGTATGTATATATATATATATATATATATATATATATATATATATATATATATACATACATATATAGGCTATCTCAGATTTATTTATAGTGTAATGGCCATGCATGGAATGTGTTAAATCAATTACTCCCTTCACTTTATATCGATTTCCTGAAACAAACACATATCAGCCAGATCTGTTGGATTTGAGAACTGCAGGCTTTTTTGACAACTGTTTATTTTTTCAGTTTTCCGACTCAATTTGAAATCTCTAATCCGAATCTTAAACAATGATTCTTTCGCTGTATGGTTATTTGTCAGTCATAAAAGCATAAACATACTGCCTCTTTGCCTGAGAGAAATACACAGAGCTTTCCTGCACCCGTAAATTCAAAGCGACACAACACTAATGTAAATACATCTCTCTCTTTCTGTTGCCTAACCTGCCTGTAAACTATATTCAACAAAAATGCATCTACAAGGCTGTCAGGAAAAGGTATATTCTGCAATGTAGCGATTTGTTCCATCTACAAATCACATATTTCCTTTGGATAGAAAGCCTCTGAAACACAAAACAATTTAGTGTAGGTAGGATCCAGAGTAAGTGCAGTAGTTTCACAAAGGTAATAATTTTTTCCAAGTTATTTATAACTAATCTAGGAGTTGATCTAGCATGCACCGCTTCCACAATTACATAACCTCACTATTCACTACACATGTCAGTAGACCGGGAAGATTTTAAAACGAGCGATTCATTCACAAATCCGTAAGATCTTACCTTCATGCTGTGGAAATAGGGGGTGTGGCTGAAAAAGGGAGGGGCTACATAAGGTCTATAAATTCAGAACTATTCATTTTGTAATAATAGTTTTACTGTTTTCTTTTTTTGTCTGAAGTAATTCATTATGTCAAGCTGATTTTGCACTGATGCCAGACTTCAGTTCATTGTGTTTATGCTCATTTTTGTTCAGTTGATATGAATAATCTTATCTTTTGGTTTGCGCTGAAAAGAGAAAACAATCAGATGAGATGAAGTACTTCTCATTAGTCAAGTATTTTATTTACTGAAATATCCAAACATAGGCCTTTTCACATGGTTACTGAATATATAAACCACTGTTGTGATATTCACCGTTACCGTGACATACATGGCCCATTCCTACTCCAGAGGTCAAGAGGGTAAATACTGCATTATTTATCAACCATTTGAGTTATGACTGTCGAAAGTTGCCAACTGCTCTTTCTCCATCACTGCTCTGAAAAGTCACTCTATTCAGAACATTTATAGAACCGTTTAGGGTTTAAGAAATCCCAGAGACATTCATTACAAAATGTGCTTTTTATGTCAGTGGAGTTTTATAGTACAAAAAAGCTAATTCAGTACTTCTTAAATCTGTGACCCCAGATTAAAACCCTGTAAAAATCCATCTAATCTTTCCTTTTAAGATATGAATGGACAAAACATGCTTTTACATCTGTCTTCTGGTCACTTTAATATGTACAGTATAATCTTGTTACTCCTGCTGCACTACTCCAAGTCTGCTGCAGTATATAGTATACTTACAGTATGTACATTTTCTGTATGCACAGAATAGACAAATGACCAAATATCAGAGCTGATCACAAGTAATACTGTATTCCATAATGCTACACATTCAACCTTAAAGGATACAGTGTGATGAATAAACCGGAGCTAGTTTCAACCATGATATCTGTTCCCTTTCAATCATTCACTTTCGACGTAGTCGACTGAATGGGATCAAGCTTAGGGAGCCTGTCATCTTCGAGTACTGTTTAAACGAGCCAATGCACATTAGCGTGCAAGATTTGAATCTCACACTCCGCCCCGCGGAAGTGGAGGCACGCACCAGTTGTTTTCGCTTCGGAGCCCATCGGTGTCGATGTCTCTGAAGAGTGTTGAAGTTTTCAACGAGCGAGTGTGACGGCGGTCTGGGCGGTCATCCATTGCCTCGAGTTGCTTGCAGTTCACCTCGCTTTGAGACACCGCTGCTCAGCGAGCCTGAACTGGTCTGAATAGACAAACACTATGACCGTTGCGCTAAGCTTCCCTCGCATGTCGCAACTCGCCCGCCACATCCTCCTTGGAGTCAGAAGCTTCTGAGGTCGCTTCATTCCACTTATTTTCTTCCGGCTTGCTCAATTGTGCCGCTGACGAGCCTCAAGACAGCCTATGGCCCAGGGAGAGTGGAGACTCCATACCCGGGCGGTCCAGCTGGACCACTTCGGGGCCGCACAGTTACATCTGTTTGCCCCTCCGGACTTGTCCCGTTTGCCAGTTGTTTTTACTCCCTGTCCGAGGGGACAACCCTTGGAAACGGAGACACTGGCTCACAGCTGGCCCCGGGGCCTCCGCAGAAATGCGTTTCCCCAGTGAGCCTTCTTGCACAGCACTGTGATAAGTCAGGGTGGAGAAGGAGCAGGTCTTGCTAGTTGCCCCTTATTGGCCCAACCGTACCTAGTTCCCCCGAACTTCTGCTCCTCTCGACAGCCCCTTCCTGACTCATTCCTCTGAGTACATTCTCAGGGATGGGGCATGATGGCACCCGCGTACAGACCTCTGGTAACTCCATGTCTGGTCCTAAAAGGATGGAACACGGTGGTTCTGGGTGATCTACCACAAACATGTCGTAGACACCATCACTTCTGCAAGAGCACCCTCTAATGAGGCATGCTAACGCCCTGGAGTGGAACCTGTTCATTGAGTTGAGTCTTCTCTCCGAGAGGAGACCCTGAAGGTGGTCGATCACTTCTGTGCTTTCTTTTTTCCTGCAAGATGGGTTGGAGTAGGGCTGTCTCCCTCCACCCTCAAAATATTTGTTGCCTGTATATTGTCGCACATCATGATGCAGTGGATACAAATCCATGGGGAAACACGACTTGATCATCAGGTTCCTGGGGGGAGCAAGGAAACTGAATCGCCTTGCGCCCCCTCTATACCCTCTTGGGACTTATCTCTGGTGCTACTGCACTGCAGAGACCTCCCCTTGAGCCACTACAGGCAGCTGAGTTAAAAACCTGTTTTTAAAAGAACAGTTCTCCTGCTTGTTTGGCCTCTATCTGCATGCATTTTTGGTCTTCGAATCTTGCCTGAAATTTGGGCCGGCCAACTCTCACGATATCCCGAGACCCCGGCCTGGATGTGTGCCCAAGGTTTCTACCTGACCAGGTAGTGAGCCTGCAAGCGCTGCCCCGGAGGAGGCAGACCCAGCCCTGGCTTTTCTCTGTCCCGTCCGCTCCTTGTGGTTATACATGGACAGAACGCAAAGCCTCAGTACCCCAGACCAGCTCTTGTCTGTTATGGAGACCAGCAGAAAGGGAAGGCTGTTTCCAAGCAGAGGTTGGCCCACTGCATAGTGGTTGCCATCATCTTGGTGTGTTATCCCAAGGTGCACGTGCCCCCCTGGGTAGTGAGCTCCTCCAAAGAGAGAGTATAGCTCCTGCCTAGGCGTTCACACAGAGTGCCTCACTGAGAGATGCTTCAGAGCTGCGGGCTGGGCGACACCTATCACGTTCACTAGAAAAATAGCCTACATGTCGAACCGCTGCTTCCCGTGGGCTCCCTTCTCATAAAGCCAGTTTCAGGAGGCTTTTGTCTAGGCACTGGACGGTGGCAGCACTAGTTGCGTTTTCAATGGTGATCCCATTCAGTCGATGCGGACTACGTCGAATGTGAACGACTGAAAGGGAACGTCTCCGTTCCCTCCTTCAGGGAACAAGGGTTGCATACGCAACCGAGACGTTCCCTTTCAGTCGTTCACGTTCGACGTAGTCGGCGTCGACTGAATAGTCCCTTAGCCACTATTGCTGGACCACCCCTGACTCCGGGCTCAGCTCAGCTCCTCATTGAAAAACAACTGGTGCGTGCATCCACTTCCGTATTCATACCCGCGCTGCGGGGCGGAGTGTGAGATGCAAATCTCGCACGCCAATGTGCAGTGGCTCGTTTTAACAGTACTCGACAATGACAGGCTCCTTAAGCGTGATCCCATTCAGTCGACGCCGACTACGTCTCCATTCCCTCCTTCAGGGAACGAGGGTTGCACAGACAACCGAGACGTTTCTTGAATTACCATGTATTTGATTTTAAGCCCTTTTCACACACACACAAACTCATAATTACGATAATTCCGACATGGCGTGAAAGGACCACGAGTGATCCATAATAAGAAATATACAGTATATACAGCAAAATAGTTTTCCATTCTGAATACAGATAGTGTGTAGTCAACAGTCAACAAGTGTGCAAGCATTGCAAGTATGCAAATAAATACAATCTTAAAAATAAAGGTTTAATAACGAGATTTTGGCACCGATGCCAAAGAAGAACCATTTTGGGTTTCCCAAAGAAGCTTTCTTTCTTTCTTTCTTTCTTTATTATTTGTCTCAAACAATCAACATAGATACACAACAAACAAAACAATAATTAAAACCACAAAGTAAAACACAACCGCCCAAAAAAATTAATATATAAATAATAATAATAAAAATAATAAGCTTTCAGTGAACAGATCTTAAAAAGGACCATTTGTTCCTTAGTATGAAAATAATTAAAGTAGCCTATTAATAAACAGAAGAACCTCTTTCCAGCATGAGAACCTATTGTGGAATGGAAAGTTTCCATGGACGTTAAAGGAATAATTCACTCAAAAATGAAAATTATCCCATAATTTATTCCCCTTGAAGCCATCCTAGGTGTATATGACTTTCTTCTTTCAACCGAACACAATACAATAAGAGTTTTATTAAATAATATCCTGGCTCTTCCAAGCTTTATAATGGCATTGAATAGTGTCTGAAAAATGCATCCCTTCATCATAAAAGTAATCCATACGGCTCCAGTGGGTTAATAAATGCCCTCTGAGGCAAAGAGATGGGTTTTTGTAAGAACAATATCCATATTTAAAAATATTAACTATAATCACGGCCCACGTTCACGAGAGAGTCGAGTTCTGGCCGACTGAAAAGTGACCTCTGACCCGACATATGACGTAGCTCCTCTTTTATATTAAAATCCTCTGACAATTTTCATTAAAACTTCTTGTTTTAGACTTCTAATTTGTTACCTGTGTTTTGCTTTGCTCTATCCTCTGCGTTTCCGTGTTGGTAAATTCTCACCTAAGTTTAAGCTACGCCTAAGTCATACATCCTACATCATACGCACTACGTCATACTTCCGTTGCCAGAAACCAATGGCTTTAACTTATAAAGTTTTAAACATGACTATTTATCTTACAAAAACCCATCTCGTCACTTCAGAAGGTTTTATTAACCCACTGGAGCCGTATGTATGGATTACTTATATGATGGATGTATACGCTATTTAGAGCTTCACAAACTCAGACACTATTCACTCCCAGCCAGGATAACTTTTAATATAACTCTGATTGTGTTTGGCTGAAAGAAGAAAGTCATATACACCTAGGAGGGCTCGAGGGTGAGAAAAGTATGGGATAATTTTCATTTTTGGGTGAACTATTCCTTTAAAGGTTCTTCATTGAACCATAGAAGTCAATAAAGAGTGAGTGTAGATCTCCATTTGGCCAACATGAATCTTTCGTTCTCTATGCCAGGACCACAATAATACGACATTTCTTTAATTACCTACATTAATTCACATCCAGTTGATCAGGAATATTGATTATTGGATTCAGGGTTGAGGAGAATGCTACTAAGAAGCTGTTAATCACCTCAGAGAAACAGAGTATGTTGGGAAGGGAAATCACTTGCCATAAAGCACCACCACAGTCACAGTAAAGCTCTCACAACACACAACTCATGATGAGTTAGTAATTTATACACAATCCACGCCTCCACACACCTGCCCTCATGCTCCAACGCATAACTGCTCGCAACTAATTCTCACGCAACACACGCCTACACACAACCCACGCTTAATTTGTGCTCACTAGTCAGTTTGGCAGAAAACAAAAGATGAAGAGAGAATAATTGACCAAGCTACAGATGAGGCATGCAGCTTTCAGCCTTTATTATACTTTCACAGAGACAGCAACGTTTTTTTATAATATTTATCTATCTTTTATATTCTCACAGCTATCGCCAAAATCGGTTATTAGTTCATACAGTAGCACTGTAAGCTGTTTTATGAACAGGACAGTTTGAGGACATTTTATTAATGAGCCCTCATAATCTTTAATCAAAATAACTTCCCCTCCACTTGAAGCAACATCTCTTCTCTGATGTTTCATCGTGAGGGCGGGGCAACCTGTCACTCAAACGAGATTAACCAATAGGCAATGACAAAAATCCAACCAATCAAATCAGGTCCTGCCATACATTTTATCTTGTTCAAGAAGCTGTTTCAATTGGATATACTGTATGTCACAAAAAGGATGAAAAGATGATTGTAACTTCCGTTTCATGCTGACTTTAAATTCAGTTGTTAATCCTAAACACTGTGTGCCTATGAGATGTTGACATGCAATTTATTTTTAATAATTGTATATAAATGTATGTATGTATATCGATTATACATATAGGCTAGAGAAAGATTATCTTTATTATCCTCATATATATATATATATACATATATATATACCGTGGATATATATGTATACACACATTTGATTGCATTTTATTTTGTGATTTTATTGCTACAGTGTAAGGACCCCAAGAGCGCACGTCTAAGAGCCAATCACTATTTTTTAGTGATGCTGAGATGGTAAATGTAGTCTGAAGCCACTTCAATTGAATGGTCTATGATTCATCATACATTTCTAGAGCGGCAGCCACAATGCCTTGTAAAATAATCCTTAATAATTCCTTAAAAATAATCTAAATAGTCTCTCTAAAACTTCTGCCATTGTCCAGTACCACACAGTGCAGAAAAAATACAACTCAGCAAGCAACATTGGGATTTGAACAAAACAGAAATTCTATGTGATTCTGTGTAAATGAAATGCTGCATCAAACCTTAAACTTTGCTGTTGTTATGACACCCAGTATATTCTGTTTTCTGTCAGTTCTGCATGAGAATCAATATTTTTTTAGTAATTATGATTCTTGCAGATAAACTTTTGTTGTATATGTGGTGAATTTAAAAAACAAATCGCACAACATGGTTCATGCATTGTTCATGCATCACATGTTGACAGCTTAAAGGGATACTTCAGCTCTGGGAACATGAATGTGTATTTAATATTGGTCATTTATATAGTAGAAATGTGAAATTATTTTTGAATTTGGAGTTTTCTAGACTGAGAAAAGCCAGAAAATGTATTTTTGACTCATGTGTATGAAAGACAACAACTCCCAGAATGCACTTGGTTTGCTGCCCTTACGAGGCCACTCCCAAACCACGCCTACCGGTTACAGGCGGCAGTATCCGAAAAGTTTGATCCAACTAGGCTTGCTTTGTTACATCGTGACTCTATAAATCGTGAATTAGATACATTTCCATCGAAATGGTGTTACGTTGCGTTGTACCGGGATGTACAAACAAAACCAGGAAAGGACAAGAAGTAAGTTTCCATCATTTTCCGATAAAACATTTAGAGCGATGTAAACAATGGCTGCGGGCTATCAACCACCCGAAGTTTGGCGAGGACACCGATATGGAAAACCTGAAAACCCGTAGGATTTGCAGTCGCCATTTCAAGCAGGAAGACTACGAAACGAATGTCCTTGGAATTAAGAGAACCACTCTGAAGGACACCGCAATCCCGTCGATATTCAGATTTCCAGATGACGAACAGCCTGGGCCTTCTGGTACTAAACGCATTCGCCTAGAGGTAAGACTCGCTAATACTCGACTCTATTTCTGATCACACAGTAGCCTACATATAGTGTTGTAGTTGTTAGCAGTAAAACAGGAAAGTTAGCAAAGTGACGTTAGATAGATAATTACATATTAGTTGACTGTTATCAAAGTAAAGCCACAGTTCTGTAAAACTGTGTTAGTCTATTTATGCTAACGTTACCACACAAGCAAGTTGCTGTATGTTTGGAGATGACTGCAGAAACAGATACATTTGCGAGATGAACCCCTGACGTAGTGCAGACTAGAACAAAATAGTGTTAATTAATGTAAGCTTAAAAATAAAATTGACACTTATGTCGGTCAGAAATCTCAATATGTATATGTTAGAGGTATTTCCTTTTTATTTGGGCAACGAAAAAACCTGCATTGTTTTCACTTCAGAATAACTTTAGTTTATTGAAATATTATGTAACGTTATTGAACTTGTCATTTCAGACTCCAATTGCGTCTGCTGCGTTAGTGTCGTTGGAAGAAGAAGAAAAAATCCTGCTGACCTCAACTCCGGTCAAATTTCCGGTCTCAGTCCAAGAACAATTTGTAAGTTTTTGAATAACCAACATACTTCACATCATATTCTTTCTAAATGAATTCTAAAGCAACTGTATGACTTTTTTTTTTTTAATCTTTTTTTTTTTAAAGTCACCATGCCTAAGTACACCTGGGGGCCTCAATACCACCATCAGCAGCATTGAAGCTTTAGGTGAAAATGATGAAAGCTGTCAACCTTCACCCTCACATCAACATCATCATCATCAGATGATGAAGGTGAAAAGGACTGGAATGAAAAGAAGATAATTGTCAATGAGTCAAGCCTCATGTCACTCTTCAAATTTTGCCAGATGTGCGGGAATACAATTTCGTCAAAGACTATTGTTGACGTTGGTGCACAGAGGAAGGTAGATTGGACATGTCTTGGGGGCCATACTGGGACCTGGAAATCTTCCCGTGATGTTAGGGGAATGCCAGAGGTGAACCGAAAGGCTTCTGCGAGACATGGAAAAGATGGCCCTGTTCAAACATACAGGTGAGAATAGGTGCCCTTGTACACTTATCTTTCAAAATCATAATGATAATGTTTTAATTTGTTGTATCCCTTCTCCCTTTCTCATTTTAATTGCCCACAGGCCCACTTGAAGTCTTTCATAGTGCACTTCTAAAATACCTCCCCAAACGCCAGGCATTCTCATTCCAGGGAATGAAGGAGCGATGTCACCTTGCAATCCTGGAGCACAATGAGAATATTGTCAAGAGGAAGCAGGACACAACCCAGACAGGTATGTAATTATGTGTTGTCTGTGTAATATAATATAAAAAATTACAATGTTTAAAGCCAAGGGAACGATCAGACAGGACAAAATCAAATCTTAGTTCAGATTTTATATTTAATTATATTTCCTATCATTAACAGGACAAGCACGGTTCAACCAAGTCTTCTGCAAGAGATCCAAACAGTGGGTCTTGAAGAAAATCTTCACACCACACACCACCCAGTTTATAGACACACTCATCAAGAGGGTCATGGATAGAAGACGCAACCCGAACATTCAATTTACCATACAGACCTCCTCACTTGCCCTGGCACAGCCTGCACTTCCACCCAACATTGCACCCGTGCCTAAACCATCAAAGGAGGCTGCCACAACTTCTTTCCAAAGCCGCTTCTAAGACCGACACTGATAGCACCTTATCATAGCACTCATGGCACCTTCCTCAAATTCATTCTGCTACTCCTTCCTGAGTTTTCTTACTGTCAAATCAGATTTTGCCACCGCTGATTATATTTCCTTATTTATTTTTTAGATTATAATTTATTTATTTTCGCCTTTGTTTATATTCTGCAGGACATTTCTTGTTTTGTATCTCCTTATTTTTTTTAATAATGTACCTTTGACTATGGCAGCAGAATAATTTTTGTGTGAATATTAATAAAAAAAAATTCTTCATCTTACCCTATACTCCTGTGTACACTCAATTTCTATATTATAGACTTGTGGAGGGAGGCTGAATGGTTACTGTCACTGATTTTGCTGTAATTACTTACTGTACACAAACTACCTGGATTATTTCCCTTCTTGGAATTTATTTTGGATTAAAAAAGTTAGCCTAATGAATATTACACAATTTAGACTTTCACATTAAAAAGATTATTCAAGGCAGGACCATGTAGTATAATAGGCAAACACATTCTCTAATGTATCAACTCTAAAGGTTTTTAACAAGAACCACAACCAATGTGAGTTATAAGTTTTAATTGAAAAAATAAATAAATAATAAATCACTTTTACACTCAAAGTTCTTCCAGAGCTTCAGCAGTTTCTATATAGCCACTGTATTGCCCGTCAGGAGCTGGATATCTTCGTCTGATGTCCTGAACAACACAGGTTGGCAAAACAATACTATAGCCTTTCCCCAGTCTCTCGCCTTGCAGGACCCATTCCATGAAGTGACGGTAGGCTGTTAGACGATATTGTCTACAAAACAGTAAACACAACGTTAGCAATGCAAACTATTTTCAAATACAGTATAATTGCTAACGATGTAAATATAACAACAATAGCTCAGCTGACTAACGTTACGTGGGAAGCACGTTGTGATAATATCTGCCTGGTGTCCAAACTCTGTAAGTTATATGTCGTCATAGTAACAAAAAGTAAAAAAACAAAATACTCACTTTACACTTAGCCGTCCGTTTGTCCCTGTGGGCTTTGGCTGGCGTTTCCAATTTATTTTCGGGATCCTGAAATAGGTTTCCAGGACCCCCCTGTCCATATGTGGTTGAAAACTAGGGTGCTCAGTTACGCATGCCGTTTCATCAGCGGATTCAGCGATCTCTTCCAAAAGAAAATGGCATCGCTGAAATTCGCGACAGCAATAGGACTCTCTCTCTGATAACATAGGCGCACACCGAGAGCACTGACACCACCAGTCCGCCCCAGCTCGAGTCTGCCCGGGCTCTTCCTCCTGACCGCCAAGCAGGTCTTGCTGCTCTGCTGCAGCAGCTGCTCCGACCGCCTCTTGTTCCTCTATCAACCGCAACTGTTCATCACTGTATTGCGGTTCATACAGGTAGCCGCGAGCATCCGATTCTCTCAAAATATCTTCGAAATCCCCTTCAGCCATTTTTACTTCAAAACTACCTTCCGCCATTGTGATTAATCAAACTTTCTCCACAGAGCAAGAGCCTGTTAGCTTAGCTACAGAAAGATGGCTGACACTATGTTTACGTTCTGTGAGTGAGATCCCGCCCAATATGGGCGTGGTGAAAACATGCGGAACTAGCTGCTCAAACCTGCTGTAGTTTTAAGCCTCTGACCAAAAAATCCTCCGATGACGCAAAATGACGATTTTTGCGTCATCGGAGGATTTTTTCCAGATTAAAAATACATAAATCTCTCATCTCAGGGGGATATGAAGGGGGGAAGCACGGTAATTCGAAAATACTACTGGTTTTCTACTGATACAAAGCTTAATGCTAAATCCTGAAGTAACCCTTTAACTCAGTAATGTTATTGTTAACTAAAACTATGAAAAAATCTCTTTTGGTAATTGAAATAAAGCTAATATATATATATATATATAAAAAATTTATATATACTAGATGAAAAACTTAAACTTAAAAAAGTCACCAAATTAGAAATGTTAACTGAAAAAAAATCACTGAAATTAAAACTGAAATTAAAATAAATTAAAGCTAATTAACAAAAAATTATAAAATGGCAAAGGCACATAACACAATCATTAAAACTTAAACTAAAATTAAAACTGAAAAATATAACCTAAATCGCACACAATATTAACAAATATTATAATAGTTTATTAATAATATTTGTAAATATTGTGTGTGAATTGTTATATTTTTATATTTTCACAAACAATATTAACAAATATTATTAATAAACTATTATATTATTTGTTAATACTGTGTGTGAATTAGGTTATATCCACACACAATACTAACAAAGATTATAATAGTTTATTAATAATACAAAAATGACACTGATGTGGAGAAGCAAAACGTTTTAATAATAATTATAAAATATAATTACAAACATGGCACCGATATGGGGTTCAGATTTGCACAGTGGTCTGCTGTTTGTTGAAGAAAATCTAAAACAATACGTAAAATGAAAATGTACAACTGCTCAGATTATCATTTAGCCGATTCCCAGTCAAATCGTGACAGGAATCTTGCGGAAATATAACAATAGCGGAATATAACAAGCAGTGTCATTACCCTCCTATGTATATTTTTTGTGTCTTTGTATGCGATGAGAGCCATTAGTTTGTTTTTCTTTGATCAGAACAGCTCTCCATAAGCAGGAGATGAAGTCTCTGATGATTACTCTTACTGTAGTACAAATCAGCCTCTTGAGACCATGATAGGACGGCCATCACTGTGTACCAAGTAAAGTTCCTAAAAAGAAGATCATTACGACTGTGCATGCCTACTAGAAAACCGTCTGTGTTCTTCTTTACTTTTATACACGAATGAAAGGATATGAGAGTTTAAAGTCCTTTGATACGTTGTAAAATGCCTTGATTCCAGGAAATGGCCCTCCTTCCTCATTCAAAGAGATCACATTTTTAAAAACTGTTAGTCCTGAAGGCCATCTAAGCAACCTCTAGAGTGCAAAAAAAACTTCAGGAATGGAGTAGCAAGCCAGGAAATGAGACTTTCCTTTAACCTATCAAACGTCACAATCCAAGAGAGACGGAGCCACCGGTGACACAGAGCAGAGGCACTGGAGAAACGCTGAACACGATCAATGCGAGAAAATCTCTATCTCCACAGCACAGACACAAAGAAGAAACCTCTAAGCTCAGTTAAAGGTGAGGGGTATAAATTATACACCAGTAGTGGAAACACAAAAGTGGAAATGGAATTGCAATCTGTTATATGAGTGGACATGTTCAGAATAGCATACTGTGCATAATATTTCAACCTATAGGCTCACTGCCTCTATAATACATTTATGCACAACTCCAAAAACGTACCTATACATACAAATCACTGCAGTTTCCAGCTGAAATGAACACTAGTGGCAGTAAAAACCCAAAGACGTGTATATCTCTTCACACAAATTATGATTACAGTGGCAGATTATCGATTGATGAAGATTTATTTTCACGCGGCTCATTGCACAATACTATATGACCTCAAACGCTTTTAGTGCATGATTTGTAAGTTGATACATTTTGATGTTTGCATCACATAACCAGCTTGTGTGTGGCTTTTTAGCACCACTCACCTGTTATTTCATTCATCGGTTTCGGATAAAAAGCTTTCGGACATTTCACTTTGAAAGCGTAGCAAAACATGCAGTAAGCAACATAATATCATTTTGCAGAAATGCCGCCAAAGGCATGTATTTCCAATGAGCCTGGGTTGTAATATTTTCTGTATGAATAGAATACAAATACCTGTTACAAATGCCAAAATGTGTAATATACAAAGAACCCGATGCATGCAAAATTGCATCCCTAAAACGCAATGCGATGCTCTTGACTTTGACTGAACTTGCAATAGCATACTACACACTTAAAAATAAAGGTTGTTTACTTGCATCTTTAGTTCCATGAAGGACCTTTAACATCCATGGAACATTTCCAAAAGGTCTGAAAAAAGGTTCTTTATATTATAAAAATGTTTTATATACTAAGAAAAACATGATTATTATAAGAATGGTTCAGTGAAAGTTCTTTGGGGAACCAAATATGGTTCTTCTATATGGAATCACTGTGAAACCCCCTTTTGGAACCTTTGGAGTCATAATGTGCAATTTTCACTTTTCCATGAGAATCAATGTATGTTATGATTGACTAACGATTATACATTGGCCGGGATGCCGATATTCAAAAGTGAAGCGTTTGTTTACCCCAGGGTTCTTAAACTAGCCAATGTGCACGAGCACTCAAATACGAGATTTCAATTTCTCCCCCGACTTGACGTCAAGATGGGGCCGGATATACCATATATGGACACCGCAGAGGAGGCCCGCCCTGCCCCTCTCCCCATCATATTCAGTCAAGAAAGATGCAGAAACGTAGTGCACACGTGAGTTGCTCTGTGGTTGACTGTCATAATCCACATTCTAATGTTTTTTATTTACCCAAAACTGACCAAACTACAAGGGACAAGTGGATGAAATTTATTTTTAATGACGCTGTTCCAACAACCATCTCAACTTGCTCAACGTTAGGTGTCTGCGCTAAACATTTCACAAAAGAATCTTTTACAAATTTGGGGCAATATCAGGCGAAGTTGGCATCGAAGCTACGTTTGGAAAAAGGTGCCATTCCAACAATCAGGGACTTGCCTGAATTTGAAACGGTAAAACATAACTTTACATGTCTGTAGATGAAAATGATTAAATATCTAAAAAACCACAACGTCAAAAAAGGCAAAAACAACACATTATAGCAAACGTTAATCTCTATAACCACTGTAAGCTGAAAATAAAGTAGACTACATCTCCGTTAATGTAATCTACATTAAATTAAAGCTAAACGTATGTGGGAGAAAATAGCAAAAAACGTTTTAGCTCGTTACTGATGTTAATGTATGTCTCAGTCAAAAAAATTATCTTTACCATTCAGAGACATGTTGATGTAGACGTCCTTCCATTGACTGTTGTTCATCTTCCCTTTCCAGCTCTGGTTCAGAGTCTGGCTCAAACATATACGGTTGAATCCCGTAGGTCGCGGCCATGATCTCTATTTGGAATGATATGCTGAAGTTACCTGCGGTGTCAAGCCCCCTCCTTCCTGCCACCAATCAACGCGCCCCTCATTTGCATTATTAAAATGACCGTCCACGACAGCCAAAACCTCGCATCAGATCTCGCGAGACAATAATGCATTCAGAAATAAGGGTCAAACCTTGTTCAAACTGTGTTTATTTTTTTCCACTTTTTCTTTTTTAGAAGGGCATGAAATGACTATAATAGAGCGTGGGTATCAAAGCTAATACTACATTATGACTCCTTTAAGAGTCCATATAGCACAAATAGCAAACACAATATGGTAGTATGCTATTATGAATTAAGATTTCCAGTGTAGTGAATGAACCAGAAGTAATATCAGCTGTGTCTATTTTGACTCATTATTTGAGTGGACTGCCACAAGACACACACACACACAAACAATGCAAAATGACATCACTTGCTGATTTTGAAAATGCAATGTGATGAGGTTATGTGACAGCAATGTGGCATACTAATATCCAAAACACATGTTGTTGCATAATGCATTACTGGTTGGAGTGTTTGCAATTTGTCATTAAATTTGCAATTCTGTTTGATACTGCTAGTGGCACAGAAACTACACATATCACCTTTACATTCTAAAGCCATTATCTGTTCAAGTAACCTCACATTACCAGAAATTACTTGGTATACTATCGAAAACAAATGGTCTGATAGGCACATTTTGTTTAAACATTTTCTTTAGGTGCCTTTCATGGCACTCCTTACAAACTCCATAAACGCAATGACATTTAACAATAAAACCAGTATAGCAACACACATTAAATCACATAAAGGCCTGCCTAAACAGATAAGTTTTAGGACTAGATTTAAAGACCGAAAGACTAGAACTGTGGCGAACCTCTACAGGAAGTGTGTTCCGTAAGTAGGGAGCCGCATAACCAAAAGCGCGTGACCCCATGGAAGTTGTCCGAGTGCGTGGAAGAAAAAGTGTAAGTGCAGAAGCCGATCTTAAAATGCGGAAAGTAGTATGTACAGTATATGAACAAGATCTAGAAGATGATAAGTTGTTAAGTGCTTTGTAAGTTAAAAGTAAAATTGTAAAATTTACAAGGAATTTAACTGGGGGCCAATGCCAGTTTTGTAAAACAGAAACAGTTTTGTTCAGAAACGGAAGTTTTGGTAATGACTCTAGCTGCGCCATTTTGTACCAACTTATGAAGATATTTGGAAGGAAGCCCATCAAACCATAACAATAGTCGACTCGTGATGTTACAAGGGCATGCACAAGCACAGCAGTACTCTTGAGCGAAAGGACAGGATGAAGACGATTTATATTCCTAATATGAAAAAATGCAGAACGGGTAACACTGTTAATATGAGCTTCAAACGACAGCAAGAATGACACCCAAACTTTTAACCGTTTCAGTGCACAAAACATTTACGCCAACATACTCAAAACATATGCATATATGACACATTTGGTATTGCTTACAATGGTCCGTGATTCACATCAAAATTCACCAATTGACAAAGAGCCAAAGGGTTTTCAATGAGGCACAACTAGTAACCCAATGGTTCCACCAAACTCCCAGCTGACAGATTGTGCCTCCAAACCACAGAGTCCTCTTTGTGCTGTTCTATTTGTAGACAAAGGAAAATCAAATGGTGAAATGAGAGCACTCCCCCTGTGAGGCGCTTAAAGTGTGGCTGACGGTTTAATGAATGCTAATTGCTCCTTAGTGGAAGCACAGGATAAAAATGTGTCCACGCACACACACACCGAACACAGCCGAATCACATGTGCCATGATATATTACAACTATATGATCTCTCACAGCCACATTCAGTAGCATCTCAAATCTTTCCTTACCCTCTCATTAGAATAAAATACAAAATACATGAACCTCCAATTTAGGCGATAGTCTGTGGTAATTTCATATACAACTAGATTAATGGGGCAACAGTGATTTTATTGCTTCAGGTTGGCAATTGGCTGTATTGTGGATTGTAGTGGGCTTTCAACATTATTGGTACATCACTCAACTTGCCTCAGCTTTTGGAAATTATATATCTATATATATATATATCTATATATATATATATATATATATATATATATATGGTAAATCAAATGCTTTAATGTCTCCACTGAATACAGTATAGTCACGTAAAGCGATACCACTATATAGAAAATTTAAATGCCAGATTTTTTACCTTGTCACAAAATGTAACTATATTATCACTCCTCTCTCTATATTAAGTTGGATATATAAGTATGCACACATACAGTTTTTTTGTATAGGGCTATAAATACTTTATACTATATAGCATCTCAGCTGCTTGATTGCTTGTATCATTACAAAATGTAAACTATATTTTCGCCCAGCTTTAATTTGCTAAATGCATAATGAATAATAACAAAGACATTCAAATATTATATGATATTATATGAATAAATATGTGTATTGTGAAAAGCGTTAGAAAAAATAAATTTGACTCGACTTGTCGACTAGAGAAATAGCATGTCTTTCTTGTTTGACAAGGAATCTGTTTTCTCAGCAATACAAGTTATCATTCTTCAGGGGAAAATGTTTAAATAGAAACAGCAGCAGTGCATAATGCATCATGAACAAAATAAACATCAAACTCAGAATGCAGTTCCTATAGTCTCTCACAGGACACGCATCACATGCTTGTCTTCACTCCTGTTGGTAGTCACCGCATCGCTGCTCATTTGCATATAGTAACTTTTGTCAATGGACACACCCACATCTCTGTGTTGCCAGAACGTTTTGCAAATGAATGACTTCCGGTCGCTGTATGTGTGAACTCTCTTGAAGAATGCTAATCAGACACTAGTCTGCAAATTCTGCTAATTTCTAAAACAGGAAAATATAAATAATTTGCAGAGGGAGTAATTTTGGCCGGTACCCTGAGGTAATAACTTCAATTTATGGTGAAAAACTCAAAGGGTCTTTGAATTAATTACTGCATCTCAGTGCGCTTGCTACAAAACACAAGAGAAAATGTACGAGACATCACAAGGCTACATCTGAAGGTCAAATTTCAACGTTTTTCTTCCTATAAAAACTGTGTTTAAAGGGGGCATATTTTTTGATAGCTATACGGCATATAAACAGCATACAGAACAGCGTTATAAACCAAAACTACTTTGGGTCCAACTATTGAAAAAGGTTTTGATATATTTGAGAGTTTAGAGTATAGAAGCCAACAAGAGTTTGTTTTCTATCATAGCACAACTTTGCACTTTGGCACAAAACAGCAATCAACAACAATCCAACCTTTTTCAGAAGCATCCCGCCATATTGTACCTCAGATATGACCTTTTTCCAGTATACCATTTTCTCTCCTCTCTTCTCCAACCATCTGTGGAAAGAAGACAAGAGGTTATTAGAGAGGGGCTGAGAAAAGGAAGAGAAAATATAGCTGCGAGCAGCAATTACGGGACTGAGCACAGCAGCAGAAGAGATGCTTTAGTTTTACCAACGTGCAAAGAAGCAGGGGATAGCAGAATTATGATTTGCAATTGACCACCAGGGGACGCTGTCCCCGCCAAAAAATGCACAGGGACACCCAAGGCATAGTTCGAATTACGGGGGGTATTGGGGGGGTCTGACCCCCCTACATGAGACTTGGACCCTCCCAAAAGGGATGAAAATAATAGTTTGGGCGGTACTGAAAAAAAAAGAAGTAGTAATTGTGTATGCTACACAAACTCGTGTTCACTTCAGTCTTGTTATAATCAGATTCAGCGCGCTCTTCATCTTCAATCCGCAGCGGCGCAGAGCAGCGCACGTCAGAACAGATGTGTGTGTGTACTCATCTGAGCCTCATTGGTCTGTCACTGCTCGTCAATGTCATAATATTTGAGATGACCAATCAAATCAAAGTAGGCGGGCTTTATGTTCACAGAAGCTGCTGAGCGCGAATATTAGCAGAGCGACTGACGCTTCAGTTTACGGTCAAGTGCGAGAAGATGTAAGTAGCTAAACTAAACACTTAATAATTAACCGTTCTTTTAGGTCATAAGTGTTAAACGAATGACAAAAATAATCAGGCAAACTAATGAACTTTTGTCTAATTTCGCCATTTTGAACTGAAAATAGGCCTATAACGTGACTCGTGTCATTGTGAGGGGACAAGACACATTAACAAAGCCGTTTTCATCATGTTAGGCACAAGATTAATAATGAATTTGTACATATTGAGAATTAATATAATACAATTTGTAGCCTTCAGTAAACTAAAAAATATCAGCTTTAGGAGGGGAAGAGACAGGGCAAGATGAGGAGACTGAGAGAAAAAGAAAGAGTGATGGATAAGAGGAGAGAGCAGGAATGGACAAATAATCTACCTAACATGGTTTTAAAGCTATTTCTTATCCTCTTTTTTTTTTGGCCTTCAAACGTCTTGAAATGCACATATCAGAGAAATAAAAATGTTTAACCCCCAAATGGAGAGTGACGTCACCAGTCGAAATAGCTGTGTCGTCGTCGTCATTTGCAGTGTGTGTGTGTTCATTACTCACTGCTAATATGTGTGTACTTCACTTAAAACGGTCGGTTCGAAGATTCAGTCTCTCTAAACCCCGCCTTTTCGCAAGCCTACTCTGCTCTGATTGGTCAGATGGCCCAGTCTGTTGTGATTGGTCTACCACTTACAGCATGTGTCAGAAACTAAACACCTATTACCATATCTGAATTTCAGCTCCGGAGGCTTCCTCTGTGCTTGATAAACAGAGATACGAACAATGGCTCGGTTTTTCCGTATCAATTCTAGCACGAGTCCTCATCCTTTTGAAGTGCATGCAAAGTGGAATCGCAGCGCAGAAAACAGCATCTTCTCGACATGTCGACAACACAAACCAAACTCTTCCAGGCTTCAGCTACAGTGTTTGAGGGCGTTAAAGTAGACGTTGTTCGCTGGCAGCCAATGAAGACTATAGGCTGGCATTATGCAAGTTTGTTATATTGATAAATAGGTTTGTAACAGGAAGTGAGGCTGGAATTGCTGACGACTTGTTTCAGTGGTTCAGAATCGATTCGATCTTTTAGGAGACAGTTACTTAATTTGTTGTGCACTTTGATCTTTAAAACTTTGCAGACCTTTTACATTCACAAAGAGCTTTATTGCATGCAGAAAAGGTAATATTCGAAAAAGCGTAATAGGGGCACTTTACAGAAAATCTAGTATTGTGAGCCAAGTAATCAATCAAAACATTATTACGTTTCTAGAACACATGATTAACCAGTTATGAGCAGAAATGTAAGTGCATTTGTGACCTGTTGATGGCGCTATAGGGTTCAAGATTTCTGAGATTGAAGTACAGACCCACCCCTATCTCTGTGCCAAATATCATGACATTCTGCCATACGGTTCTAGAGGCTGCCATACAAATACAATGGGTGCCTACACACCTATGGCCTCTAACAAGCAATAATCAAAAGCAAAAGAGTGAAAGGAAACAAGAAGTCAAGGAGAAAGAATGAAGACAGGGTGACGGTGATAGAGTGAGGAGGAGATGACACAAAGAGGATGGATGAGAGATGAACGGTTGCATTCCTTTATGAGTCTGTCAGGCTCTGTGACTGGAAGAATTGATTATTAGAGGCGCTTTGTTTGGAAGGTCCACAGTGGCCTGTCTGAGAGCGCAGAGTTGCATTGACGGATACGGACAGCTCTAACAGAGGTGAGGCACGTCTAATAGGGACAGGAGTGAGAGCTGTACAGGGAAAGGCATTTCATATGCTCTCTGCCATCCTCCATATGCATTTCATAATAACTCTACATCTATCCAGCATTAAACATGACAGTCTCTGGATGTAGGAATCTATCAAGACCTGTCCGAATCCGGTCACATGGTCTCAGTGTCAGACAGCATACCCAAGATCTACAGACAAATCATTTATAAATACCTTCTTAAAAAAAAATTTTTTTATAAAAAAAAAAATTTAAAACAGCCCTTTCTCAAATGTATTGCTGACTTGGCAAAATACAAACCAGATTTGTTAAACAATAGTATTTCCTGTAAATTTTTTAACATGTTGTGTGTGTGTGTGTTTACCTATTTCATTGAAATCCGCTGACATTTTTAGCATGCTATTTCATATAAATCACTTTTTCTACTGACTTCTACTGTTAAAATAAGCATCTCAGCCATTCAAGACTGAGATTGTCTTGTTTTTAAATAACCAATAGGCTAGTTTCCAAATTATTATTCGGTATTGCTAAACAATGTTGTTTTCGTTAACTAAAACTAAAATGGTAACACTTTAAGGTTTCATTTGTTAACATTAGTTAACTACTTTAGTTCACACGAACTAACAGCGAACGAACAATACTTCTACAGCATTTACGTATTAATCCTAGTTAATGTTCATTTCTACATTTAAAATCAAAAGTTGTATATCTGTGAACATTAACACATTATTGCATTGTGAACAATGAAAAATTTTATTTTTATTAACTAACATTAACAACAGTTAATAAATGCTTTAAAATATATTGCTCAGTTTGTTCATGTAAACTAATGCATTAACCAATATGAGCAAATGAGAATGTGAATACAAATGAAACATTTTAACCACTAAACTAAAAAAAAATTTTTATTAATTGAAATAAAATAAAATATTAGATGAAAACTGTAAACTTAAATATTATAAATGCTGCCTTGGCAACTAACTACTCATTTTAAGGAACTTTATTCAACAAAAATCTGTGTACACCCCTGTAAACAAGAGAAAGACTGTACATTTTAAATGCACATAAATGTTAATACAGTCACATTAGTTCCTCGAATCTAACAGACATGATCATCAAGCCACAAAACTCTGATGGGATCTTTAAATATACTCTTTAGCTCACTAGAATTGGATCATTAGACATGATGCAAAGCTGCTTTGGAAGCTAGTCTGGAGTCAGTTTCATTAAGATGTACCTTCATGCAAAAATGCGGTGAAGTCACTGACCCGACAGAGCAGTGAAGCAGCAAGGACGCTGCCTTTTGTTTCTCCTCATATCGTAAGTTATGCATTTATCCTTGCCTTCTTTGTTCCTCCCATCTCTTAAGCATGAAAACATGATGAAAGCACAGAGCACCACTCCTCCAGATGATTACAGAGATGATGGAGACGAGCATCTTTATAATTGGCCTTTGGTTCAAAACAAAGTACAATACATCTGATTCGGCTGGCAAATCAAATATTCATGACCTCATTAAAGACTTTATTTAGTTGATTCTACTCGAATCCTATTAATCCCACTCATGCCACGGCGCAGCGAACAGCAACAGCAGCAATATTTTAGTGTTAATTAATATGGTATTCATGATCCACTTCCCCGTTAAGTCTAATTTGCCTCATTCCGGGGTCTCACTTTTGCACACGGCTTAATTTCAACACCACGTCTTTGGCATCCGTATGCGTTTCTCGGTTTCCGCCGATGTAAATGTCAGACTCACTGATGCGTGCTATTTCACGGGAAATTAGAGCTCTGCGAATCTTGTTGCAGAAAGGTCAGATGGAATCTTTTCTAATGAAACAGTTTTGACCTGATTAATACATCTCCGCCTGTGACGGGTGAAGACACCCACATCATAGCGGCATAACAGCATCTGTTCTGGCTGCACCAATATCTGAGCTCATAAGACTATAACGTGCATTGATCGTTTCACAATCAGCGAACAGAGAACGAGTTTTTTGGCTTCTAACATCCCTGTCCTCTTCCATAAAATCCGCGGCACTCATTTGTAAACCAACTGTCTTTTGAAATGATGAATGCGTTTCATTTCTTCCAATCTTTACGAGATAAAAACCGGACGGACCGGATGAAAATGCGTTTTGAAAACCGAAGCGCTGCGTCTCTCCGTCTGAGCATCACCGTCTCCATGGCGACAGCTATTAACCAAGCAAAGAATTACAAGAGTGAAATATTCATTCTTTTGGAAACCTGGCTAAGATCGAGAGTCCTTGTAGAGATATTAATTGCTCCTGACAGCTGATAACTAGTGGCATGGAACTGCAGGGTAATTAAGGAGGCAGATTAATCATATTTACCGTTCCAGTGGTATCTAAGTGACAGGCCAGAGATAGGCAGACATTCCCCGCCGAGAAGAAATCGGCTCTTAAACTGCTTACAGTCTCCTAGCTGGAATACACAATGGGCCTGAATGTCACATCAATGATGGCAGCATCACATACGCTACAGACAGAAGCTCTTGGACGTAAAACGGCTGTGCGAGCAAAGTCGTTTAGTGGATTGCACTGCCATACAAGACTAATAAAGATGCAAGATTTATTTGCAAGAAAATTTTCACAAAAAAGCTACAAATGACTGCAAATTAACAATGCACTACAGAATCCACAGCAATCGAGCAGTTATAAAACTACAGCTTGCATGAACACACAAACTCAATGCTCATTTATCCTGTATTTCTGACTCAATTCAATTTTTACAAAAAAACAACAACAACACTTTACTAGTCAAAAGTCTGGACACGCTTGACTAGCGGTTCTGCATTTTTTGTTTTTGCCGCTGGTTGATTTTTTTTTATTTTTTTGCCTCATGCTTTCGCACATCACACAAATTAGAAGTGAACATAAGGATTTCAATCCAAACGAAAAGCCAATGCTCTGAAAGTCAAAACAGGCAGGATGGATGCTGTTTTATATTGAAACAGACAAGCCACCTGTGGTTATGATTACAATACAGTGAATTCACAGGTGAAAAATATATATATATATATTTACGTTAGCGCAAATAAAGTAAGTGCGGCTAACAGGCCTGTATAAGAAGTAAAAGCAGCACGGTACTCAGTCATACATATCTAAGAAACCTGTTCTGCTTTTTGTGACTCTGTAAATAATACAACAACCTTTCTGTGTTGACGTGACTTTGTCAAGCATTTGTTTTTAAATGGCATTTGCAAACCTTTTTAAATCTTTAATACATTTACTTACATTATACAGTAGGCCTAAAAAGGAAAGATTCTATGAATGTCGAGCATACAGTTAAAAGGCAGAAATATCACATAAATGAGACGATGCAGAAAACAGGAAGAGAAAGGCAACGGGCAGCAAGGAGTGAGTCGGAACCGTGATGAAGGCATCAGATAAACTGACAGAGAAGGACAAAAAGAACGAGAGTGACTGGAAAGAGGAAAAGGAGAGCTCATTTAGAAGGAAAAGCTTGACGTGGGTGCTGGATGGCACTGCTCTGAGCTTCACAATTACTCTCAGCCTGTGACAGATGGACAGTGATACAGCTGGGAGGATGATGGGATGCCTGTCAAGAGCACAGGGGATCCACATATGGACATTGGGCCAATAATTGAGAGCCATTTCCATGTCTTTCCATGTTCCAGCCAGCAACTCATGCACATGTACCTGGAGATGGGCAGTATGACATAGCTCATATTTGATATAATAGCTCAGTACACCCTAACGCTCAAAAGACACTGATCAAAAGTGACAGTAATGGTGTGTATGATGTTACAAAAAAAGATTTCTATTTCAAATAAATGCTTTCTATTTATTAAAGAATCCTGAATCACGGTTCCCACAAAATTTGAGCAGCACAACTGTTTTCAACATTGATGACAATAAGAAATGTTTCTTGAGCAGCAAATCACCATATTAGAATGATTTCTGAAGGGTCATGTGACACTGAAGACTGGAGTAATGATGCTGAAAATTCAGCTTTGCATCACATGAATAAATTCGATTTTTAAAATATATTCACATAGTTACAATGTTACTGTATTTTCTGTATTGCTGATCAAATAAATGCAGCCTTGGTGCTGGTGACCATAAGAGACTTCTTTCAAAAACATTCAAACTTTTGAAAAGAACTGTAGTCGTGCTCACTGGAAAGTCAATGAGAAAATGGTTAATATATTAAATAGTCATGCAGTAATGCCAGAGGCGCAAAAATTGGGTATGCAACATATGGATTGCAAAATCATATCTGGTGAGCAACCTCCCGCTCATTCTTTCCAAACCTCATGAAATCAAAAACTGGACATTCGTGACTTTTAGTCCATGTTGGTTAGTTTAAAGGTCATCTAAATGCTAATGCAATATCCAAAAAGTTGACTTTAAGCAAAAATACACATACAACATTTACAGTGTTTCTCTTCTGAAAAACCAAGCAAAAATTTGATGACTCATCTTGCCTGACAGTGAATCCAACTTTTCTTCCAATCAAATGCTTTAGAATAAGAACGCCCTTCCCACTAATAACGTCACCATCGCTGAGACCAAAACTAAAGGCTATTGGTTGTAGGTTATTTAAAACAAGTTATTTAAAGCCGTTAAATGTATTATACAATTGTTTTGCTTGTAATGCACCTTATAATGCATTGTATGTTCTCAAAGTCTCATAGTCACACAATTTCATACTTATTACACTTTTAGAAAGTATAATGCATTAAAACACATGACATTTTATAATGCATTTTAACTTCGGTTACAATTATTTATGAAAAGATATAACACGTTATAACATACACGAATAACTGTATAATGTTTTATACGTAAAGGCTTTACGTAAAGTGTTACTAAAACTTCCTAAAATACATCAACACAGGAAAGAAAACTGCACTCGTCAGGCCATTTCATCCAGCTGAGTAACTGTTCCTGGCAGGTAATGCTGGGACAGATCCTGCTTCATCATGTCCTATTTCTACAAACGTGTGTGCTTGTTGTTGTATTTAAGCTTTCCTGTCATGCATTATTAATCTGGCTTTTCTCGTACGTTCAGAACCAAAGGGAATATTGAGGAAACTGGAACAATGTGACACAAAATGTGTCTTTTCACAGTCAAAGGGACTTATGGTTGCAAATACAAATAATTAAAAAGACAATTACAGCATGAGCAATAACAAAACAGGTGGCCAATTATTTGTGTCCTGCATTGTACAGAAACTTCTATTTTCATTTGGATAATTGGGAACCGTTGCAGAGAAAACTTAAGTTACAATAATGAGGATGTACTTCCCCCAATTTATTATGTGAGACATCTAAGCACTTCAATAAAGCCTAATCATTATTATCTTTATAAATCATAGCTGAGCAGATCTTTCATTTAATAGATCTCGAATCAAGCCATTACTGAATCTTGCCTAGGAAGTCAGTGTAATTTATTGCTAAACTAACTATATTAAATGATGCAGACGCTTCATTGCCACACAGCAGTATCTTATCTTTTTTTAATGAAGATAGACAAAAATACATTATTTATCTATAATAAAACTGGAACAAACAAACAAAATCCCTCTTATATTGTGCGTTTACTTGGCTTGCATTAAACGAGGAACAGACTATGCTAATGAGGATGGCAAAGCTTCAGATCATTTAGATTGCTGACTTTGGAATCCTCCTGGCTAATATTTGTTATTCTATAAGAAAACTGGATGCCACTCACCTAATTAATAAGGTGACAGGAGAAGGTCGTGTGTGAAAATGTGCATTTTGCTTTCAGTGAGCTCTTAATCAACAGACAGTAAAAATCAGCACAGAGGTGATAAACAACTGACGCTTTTATTGAGAAATGCGCCAGCAGAAATCAAACAGTTCTTTTTTTCCTTCAGACACTTGGCAGACGCTCACACACAGCAGCACTGCGAGCCGTTTGAGAGCAAGCCAATAGGAATATATCTTTAAAATTAGCAAGCGAGCTTGGGGTCGGGGGTAAATGGACCAATCACAACCTGACGAAGGCCTGATTTGAATGCGCTTTTTTCTTCTCAGTGAACCAAGTGAACCAATGCTCAGTGTCTCCGAGGCTAGACTAATGCTCCTCATTAAGTGATCTAGACCACCGAATTTGTCATTACTGTGTTCATTAAAAGAAAATAAGAGTGTTTCTTTGCATGCTCTTCACACAGGCAATATTTGCTTGAAAGCATCCACTTTCAAACATCGGTCCTGACCATGTGCTCAGTGAAGGAATAAACGACAGCATTTAATAAGTAATAATTATTCCCTCAGTTCGGCCTGAGAAAATACTTTGCCATCTTGAATGTGCAATTAGGCAGATGCACGGAAGAGATGCAAGTTCTGGATACCTAAACAAATCAAAATGACACCAAATTAACAGGAGAGCGGAGACTAGTTATGTTCACAGCTGGGACAGGACACTGAGTTCTGTCCTTTCACAACACTGAAGACTCTCTTGTCCTTTTGCTCTTTTTCTCTGACTATATTTTATCCTGTTCTTTCTCTTTCACTATAAACAGCAGTGGACCGTGCAGAAAAGAGCAGGACAGCTTGTCACTGCGGCTCTGTGATATATAGCGAATATTCAGGCGGTTCTTCAACTATACGGGCACTTTTATGCTTGATATGAGACCTGTGATGTGTGAAGAAAACAATTCAGATGAATATCACTTTTGACTAGAGTATTAGAAAGAATGTTATTATTCATTTGTTCAGATTCAATCAAGCTATACTTTTGTAACATCATGTAAAAAGCACAAACATATTATTTAATTGTCTGCATTTAGGATGCATAAAATGCTATGTATCATTTTTTATAAATATTTAGAAATGTTAATTCAGATACAATTATATATATATACTGTATATGTATTCTCTCGAATTATTTTTGTATTGACCGTTTAAATTATATATATTCAATTATATATATAATTGTATATATATGTTAAATATAATATAACATTATTATATATATACAGTACACATACTGTACATACATATTCTATATACACAAAATTGTATAATAAAATATATATTTGTATATATAATATATATATATATTTTCATTATATAATTTTGTGCATATACAATATTAATGTATATATATATATATATATATATATATATATATATATATATATATATATATATATATATATATATATATATATATATATATATATATATATTAGTGCTGCACGATTAATCGTATCGCAATCGTACTCGTGATGTCAAGCCTATGCGATTATATGACGCAAAATACTGCGATTTTATATGAAATAAACAAATTAGGGCTGTTAACGCAGCATCTGTTATTTTTTGTCATCCTTTGGCTAGTGTTACATGATCCCGCTCTTATTCACGCGAATGCTTTAGTTTAAACCATTCAGCCAGTCAAAAGAGAGCGCGCTGCCTGTGAATGTCCTGACTGAAAGACGCGCGCCAGTATCATGCGCATGCACAGACCGCGCGCCAGAATACAGTTCTCTTTCCGCTTGAAGTGAACGAACAATAACACACACAATTATGCCAAAATATCATTTGTCTAGTGTCTTCATCATAACATAAGAGCAGTCTTATGATGGTCGTCGACGTAAAGAGTTGTGAGAGAATAAGGCGCGTGTGAGATCCGCGTCTCTGTCAGCAACTCTTAAAGGGCCAGCATCCAATAATGCTTTCTGTCAGTAAAGTTAATCAAAGAACAAAGGAAACAGAGAAAAACACTCACTGCTCTTGACCAAAGAACTTGTGTAGCTTTAAATAGGATTTTAGTCCATAAAATTTATAATTTATGCAGCGTAGACTGTTTAATAACTTTATTCAATTTCTGTATGTCCTACCTGTTAGACAGGAAGAGCACAGGTAAATATGACATTTATTATGGGTTTATGTGAGGATTGTTTGAAGTTCACTTAAATTAAAATTAAATTATTTTTTATCCAGACATCAATGGCTTATTGATCATTATAGGTGTTATCAATCATTTAGTTGTTGTTGATAGTTTGAATTGAGAAATACACATTTCAGAATTATCACTAATCTGTGTGTGCATTTTGCTTTAGAACCAAGCAAGTTGACTCATGAAACCATTTGTTTATTATATCGCAATCGCATATCGCAATATTGACCTCAATAATCGCAATATGACATTTTCCCCAAATCGTGCAGCCCTAATATATATATATATATATATGTGTGTGTGTGTGTTCAATTTGTACACAGACACAAATAGAAGATATTTATTTATTGGTCAACCAGCTCCACTAAACCAGCACAAACTAGCCTGGACCGCATGTGGAATCTTGCTGTTCTAAGCGGATCTATTGAACAGGAGAGACAGATTTCATCAGCATTTCTTATGACATCGGGGTGATGGATAACAGCAGGGAATGTTTGCAGCTCCTCAACAGAACCTCAGCAAAGTTCTCACACTATTTACTCTCTGCACACTCTCTCTCTCTCCCTCTCTCTCCAAACAGACACTCTAATGGATGTGTGGCATACACTGAAACATTGTTGACAGCTCCAGTATGCAATTAAGTGCTCAAAAACCAATTACATTCCTCAACAGCCCTCTTATGTACATTAACTTTGGGGTTTGACTGACACTGAGGAAGTTAACTTGTTGGCAGTGCAAAACCTCATAGGCCAGCAGAAAGGACGAAAGTAAAAACATCAGTGTAACAAGGAAAGCGAGGAAGGCAGGTACAGACGAGGATCTAAGTGCGAAAATTAAAATCAGTCCACACAATCGCTGTTTCAAACACAAGATTATTGTAGAAAAGGAAGAATCGCCGGTGCAACGCAGATGTCTTCTTAATAATGCATTTATTTAAGGTGCATAACAATGACTAATGTAAGTTTCGATGTAAAGTCACATCTTCATCAGAGTCCTGATTATTGCAATATGTATTTAGAACATTTGGTTTAATCACCGAAACACAACAGTATGATCTTCTTTCAATTTAGTACTTTTAACAATGAGTTCATTCAACAGCAAACAATGCAAGATACATGTTTCAAATCACTCTTGTTGCTGAAATAATTACAGTAATACAGGCAACAGTTGCCACATTAGAAATACACTTTACCTAACTGAATTGAATCCATTTCTGCTAGAACGTTTGCTGGCAATACAGTAAATGTTTTCACTGTGTCATATGACTGAATCTATATAGTTGACCTTTACAGATGAAAGGTGTGTTACAGTAATGTGTCTACCGTGGTAATCTGTTTACAGTATCACATGACATACATACTCTAAACATGCTGTGTTTGATGCCATCTGTCTGATACATCTCTGATCAATCTGATGTTATAGTCATTTACTGTTTCTTCTCCCTTGTCCTGCTATGTTCACAAATTGCAAATTTCTCTGTCTGTCTGTCTGTCTGTCTCTCTCTCTCTCTCTCTCTCTCTCTCTCACACACACACACACACACACACACACACACACGCACAAGTGTGCACACACTTTGAACACAAGTGATTTATAGATAATAACCACCACTAAGTAAAAAGAATTCATTACATTTGGTTATACATATCGATAATTGCAAACAAGTTCTATAGAAACTGTCTGTATAGAATCAGTGATGTATGGAAATCTATAGGTGTACCAAATAATGATTAATTGATTAACCCCTATTTCAGTTGGATTAAATAATAGACAGATGTATTAAACTGAACGAGAAGAGATGCAAATCAAAAGTTTGATAGTTAGAGATTTATGAAAGGCAGTTACTGCATGTGAATGAAACATTTATGTCGATGAAACACTTATTGTGTGTTGTGAAAAGGATACTTTGTGATTTTGTGTATTATACTAACACAACTGAAAACATGCTCTGTTGTGATATAGCACTAAGAGTTTTGAAAATGTACACATTGCTTGTGAAAATAGTACCAAAGCGTATAAAAAAAAAAACCCTGTACACGTTTTGACCACTGCCGAGCACCGTACGATAACTGTTGCTCTTTGGATGCATTTAAAAAAATAGCCTACACTTTTATTACTGAAATGCTGGAAGAACAATATTATTTCATATCAGGGCCGTGCACAGACCTTTTGAGGGGCATGTGTTGAAACTGAAAAAGGGCACCCCCCTCCCCTTTTTTCATATTAAGATTATTTAGTAAGCTACATAAAAGAAAGAAATGGTCACATCTTCATGACAAATTCAAAAACACAAAATAATAGTCTCAAAAGCTTTAGATTTATTTACTATTAATTGCAACCATAATAATAATATAGATAATATAGATATACAAGGTTTCAGGGCTTCTTTAGCCCTAAAGTCTAAAAAAAATATACTATAATTTTACTAAACTAGCCTATAATACTATAGATAAAAAATTAGCTAGATAGCGAATAAGGGCATATTATCAGCCTTGAATTAACCATTATTTAATATTATTACCTTAACATGATTAAATGTTAACAAAATTAAGTATATCAGCGATCATAAATCAAAGAAGAAATTTCTTAGAAATGTATGTTACCTCGGTGACGAGGATCACTCAGTCGCTTTGTGTCAGTTCCAGTACGAAACAGCGCGGGGGCGCACCTGTGCTTGTGATTTTCCGATGGTAAACCAAATTATATGTTGTTGGATTATTTATCAATATATTGTTAACATTTTACAAAAGTCAAACTCAAATGTAGTTACGAGGTTTTTGACCAGCGAATGTGTGCAAATGTGCATTTTTTCCGTCATTAAAACGTCGCCGGCGGCATCACATTACATTTTTATCAACAGGTTACAAACTAGTTTGTTGTAGCTTTTTATGGGCGCTCAGTTTTTCCTGTTGTAAAATACATTTGGAAAAAATCTCATTTTATAAAAGTTGAAATGCTACTATATGCACAGGCTATAAGTGTAGGCCATGTATTGGCTATGACTAGGTGGCAAATGCTAGACCTCGCTCTAAGGTCCCGAATGTCTCCGTCAGACATCAAATAAATAAAATATGAGCCTTTATAGACATAATGTTAGTACTTATTCAAACAACAAGATATTTGCTTACCCTTGCAAAACTTCGTTCAGCTGCTGTCTGTAGTGTGGCTGCTGCGGAGCTTCAGTTCATTCGTCGAGATAGCGGGGGCGGAGTTATCAGCTTTACTGACAGTTTGAGGATCGAACAAGATTTACACAATCTCTTTTTAAGAACTCATTGGCTAAATATTTGTAAAACAGACAGACAGACGTAAGGGGTGACCAATAGCCAATATTTTTTTGGAAGAAATAAAAACCCACCACCACCACAAAAAAAGGGCACTTCGGATTGTAAGAGCAAAAAGGGCATGTGCTCTGCACAGGTTAAGCCCTACCTGTGCACGTGCCTGTTTCATATCACCGTTAAAAGGAAAAAGAGAATAAAAGCACATAAACATTTGAAATGGGCCGTTAAGGTAACAATTATATACATTAAAAATATAAATCAAGCAGCTTTATGTGTACCTCATGTAAATAAGTGGCTGTATTAACTTGATATCCTATGATATCCATCATTTTGAGATAAAAAAGAAGACAAAAAACATTTTAACTACAGTATAGCGCATCTATCTTGCTATTTTTAAACAGGAGATTAAATAATCAAAAATAAATAGGATATTATTTTCTTAAAGTAAATATTAATTTATGCTTAAAAAATATATCCAAGCATTTGGCATTTTATTTACAGCAGACAATCATGCGACTGACCATGTGATTAAAACTTGCTCCTTCACCAGGAATAAATTGCCATGGTAAATGGCAAGTGCATGGATTTTATCACTAAGGGTGCCATGCAAATTTATACAGACATCCACATGAGAATCAATTACCGTCCGAACACGGCTTAACACAGCAATCAATGAGGCTTATATACACCGGGATAGCTAGATTAAAAAGATATAGGTGAAAACAATCAGGGAGTAATGAGGGGAACCAAAAGAACTACAAAAAGGACTACAAAACAGAAACAGGAAACAACATCAAACTAAACATAAAAGTCCAAACAAGAAACACGTAACATTTGACATTCCGATGTGTCACGGATACTAAAACAGTGGCCACGAATTAGGGTTATTATCATTAACTAAAAATATAACTAAAACCATAAAAGAAACATTTGTATTACTTGCAATTAAAACTAAACTGAAATAGAATATAAAAAACTTAAACTTGCCAAGGCTACATTTCTCATTATTGTTTATTATTAAGTTGAAGTACTACAATCATATAAATATAATAAATAAATACAATAAAAAAAAGTTTAAAATATTAACACTGCCACGCATGCAAGCTGTTTGCTAAACAATCGTGTTATTTACACTTCCATTTAACGTAAAGCAAGTTATTACGACGCTTATCCCCACTGTAGTAATGTTGTCAACACACCCTTAAGCTCAAACACAAGATGCATTGGGACGCAAATAAACAACATCACTCCAGCCACAATCAAACAACCCCATCTAAAATGCCTGCTGTAGACACCTTCATTAATCTTAATGGGAGCCTTGTAGTTTTGTCATGTCGCACCTCTTGTTTTTAGAGTCAGATGGGTGTTAAACACGCTCACTAGTCTTCATTCGGGGACCTTGTAATTTACTAATTGAGTACTGATGGTAACAGACCTACAACTTAAACATAGAGCAGACAGAAAAGCGAGACTGTGAGAATGGTAAGGCCTCTACCTACATTTTTGCAAAACTCCAATCACGTACCAATACATACAAATCACTGCCGATTCCAGCTGAAATGAACACGAGTGGCAGTAAATCACCAACAACTCTGATTCCTTTTCACACAAAATTAGGATTACATGGGCAGATAATTGATTAATCAATACGTATGTTCACATGGTTTCTTGCACAATGCTATGTTATGACCTCAAAACACTTTTACCATAGTACATCATTTGTAAACTAGTATATTTTAACATTTGTATCACATTTGTATATCCATATGTGTGGCTTTTCTGCCCTTGCGGACTCAGCATCTCACCCTGTACAGTATTGCACTTGCTCAGGTACGCGTCCTGTGAAACAAGAGTCGCAATAAAAGAGCTTAGACTTTTGCTTTTGTCAACACTATCAGTTCAATATTGTAAGACACGTCTGGGAAGCAGGAGAAAAGCTCTCATTCATTCTCGAGAGTCATGCTATTTTTAAGTTTTCTCATTTTGTTTTGGAGGTCTCCTACAATAGGTTTACATGCATCCAAGGTCAAAAACTTTAATTTTCTCATAATATACATTGCACATCACCTCGTTTCTCAAAGATTCTGAAAACGGTTCTTTCGAAGATTCAGTCTCTCTTAACCCTTCTTTTCGTGAGCCTACTCTGAGTGGTCATACATGCCAGTCTGTTGTGATCGGTCTACCGCAGTCAGAAACAAAACACCCATTACTAGATCTGAATTTCAGCTCCCAATCTTCCTCGGCGCTTGATACGCAGGGATACGAACAGTAACTATAGCCTCGGCATTTCCATATCAATTACAGCGAGAGTCCTCGTCCTTTGAAATGCATGCAAAGTGGATTTGCAGCACTGAAAATGGCATGTTCTCGACATGTTGACAACACAAACTCTTCCACGCCTACATTGTTTGAGGGCGCCATTCACCTGATATTTCATTACAAAATACAATGATACATACAACAACCAATGTAAAAAAACGTTGCCAGATTCACGTTTTTAGCGCCACTCACCAGACATTTACCTTTGAAATTGTTGTGAAATGCACAAGAGGCAGCGCAACATCATTTTTGCAGAACTGTCGCCACAGGCACGTATTTCCAATGAGCCCGGGTCGCAACGGACCCATTTGAGAGAATAAAAAAAACAAAGAGTCTTTTCTTTGGCACTTTCTCTCCATTGCTTTTCTAAAAGTGCCTCAGAGGTGTCAGACCCCTGTCTTTGTGATCTCTGAGCGGAGACAGAGACCCGTAAACACGGCACGGGCAGCTCAGCCCGACGGCTCTTTAAGCATTCAGAACACCGAAGGGATACGGAGAGATTAACCTTCAGTTCTCTACCTCTGCTGCAGCCTGACAGACATCATTACGCCGCAGACAGGAGCAAAGATGGATGACACTCAACAGCTCAGACCTTCTCGCAAATTCAACGACTCGTGTCACCGTTCCATATTGTAATCGCACCTATGAAACCTGTTATAGCGGATACGAAATGGTGCAGGGGGAGTTCGTGAACCATGAGAAAAGCACGAGTGTTCGACTAAACTTTTATGAAACCTGCAGTGGACTTCAAAGATCTGGGTGTTTGTTTAATTGTCTTTTATGGATACCTCGGCCCTGTGTTGGTGGGGGAAAAATCAATTCTGTTCCAGAGGCAAATTTTATTGCTCAGAAGTTGCTCGTTCATAGCTCATGGGATTTAATGGAGCTCTCTGTTATGTTTCATGGAAGAATCAATCGGCTAAAATACCTTAGGAGACATAAAAATAGAGACAAATGAGTCAATTATTGACGTACAGTTAGAGTATAGGGTTCATGTCATGTACAAAGCACATCAGATGATTCGGTCAGAGAACAAACTGAAATATTTTTGTTCATACTGACATCTTTTGCAAATCTGAGCATGTTTGATATTGAGATCTATTTTAAAACTCTAGAGACGTTTTAGAGACACATTTGAAATCACTTTGTTTATGGCTAATAAGACATAAAGAGCTCTCAGTTGCGTCGTTAACTTCTCAGGTGTTTCTCTTACAAATCCTTTGGAGAAATAGACACAAATCAGTCAATTGTCACGGACTTGGACTCTTATTTTGATAATCTGTTGTGTTTTGTTTAGTTCCTGTTTCTCTTCTCCATTCAGTTTTGGTTACTGATTATCTCCTCATTTGTTTGTATGATTATGTACAGTATGATTATTGCCTTTCAGTTATTTGGTTATTTCCCTGTTTTGTTCAGTTACTTGTTGTTGTTTTTTTCTTTTGTAAAGTGTGTTTCTCCTGCATTCATGATTAAAGTCAATTTTGAATATATATTCGACCGTTCCAGACCGTTACATCAATAGCTGGCACACAGTAAATACAAAACGCAATACAATTAATGAACTTTCATGTCGCAATTTCTTATTTTGGATTGCATACGTTGGTATCTTGAAAAGTCTGAGATCAAGTCTTTCAGTTATGTTTCATTAGCTTTGTCTCAGATGTTTCTCCTAAACTTCTTTTGGAGAAATACACCTATACACAAATAGCTGATATAACAAAAGCAAAGAGCAATGCAACTGAGTTCATATCGAGAATTCTTACTTTGGATTACAGACATTGCTCTTTTGACAGAACTGAGCACAGCTTGAGACATTGAAACCTCTTTTGGAAGTCTAGATGAGACCGATTTCTGATCCCTGGGGTCTTTCAGATATGTTTCATTAGCTTTGTCTTGAACGTTACACCTTTGGAGAAATAAAAATAGTCAATATAATGAATACAGCAAAAGTATAGAGTTCTAAAATGAATGTGAACAGCATGACTCGAGTTAATTTAGTCTCACGAGAATCTGATGAGACCTTTTGAGCTCATACTGTGATTTCTGACTTTAATTCCAGACTTCGGTAACTTGACAAATCTGAATTGAGATTCTGTTCTGAAACTCTAGAGAAGACACATTTGAGATCAATGTCTTTCCTCAGAAGAAACACCTGTGAAACAGGAAAAAAGCACTTATTTAATCTCGAGATATTAAAGTCATGCCATTTTAAATGTTCCTAATGTTATTTTGGAGATCTCGTACAATAGGTTTACATGAATCCAAGCTCAAAAAACACTTACATTTTCAATAAACATTGCACATCACCTCATTTCTCAGAGTCTGAAAACGGTTTGTTCGAAGAGTCAGTCTCTCTAAACCCCTCTTTTCCACGAGCTACTCTGCTCTGATTGGTCATACAGCACAGTATGTGGTGATTGGTCAATCACTTACCACGTGTCAGAAATTAAACGCCCATTACCATATCGGAGTTTCAGCTCCAGATCTTCCTCAGAGCTTGATACACCGTGATAAAAACAGTAACAACGGCGTCTGTATTTCCGTACCAATTCCAGCCTCATCCTTTTGAAATGCGCCAAAGTGGATTTGTAGCGCTGAAAATAACGTCTTCTCAACACTTCGTCAACACGAACCAAACTCTTCCAGTCTCAGATACAGCTACAGAATGAGGGCGGGTCAAAGTAGACGTTGTTCGCAAGCAGCCAATGAAGACCATAGGCTGGCATTATGCAAATTTGTTACAAACCTAAGAAGGTATGTCATAGGTTTCAGAACCTATTCAGAATCGATTCTTTCTTTTAGGAGACAATACATGTAGCCTGGATGCCAGCTAGCCCGAAACCCGCCCACAACAGTTTTTGGTCGGGAAGTTCGGTCTGGACTCGATCCATTGAGGAGTAATTATGATCTGTTCAGAAATCGTCGGGCCAATCAAATTGCCAGGGCGGGCTTTATACGCTGATGGACAGATGATCTCCATTTGTTAAAATCAGTCAAGTCGCGCTGCAACCGTTATAAAGTTGAGACAGGGCCGACAAATGATTTGTTTGCTTTATTGTCGAGATCTAATCCTAAACGGAGAACTTGTTCGTATACATTCACCTTTTCTATTTCTCTAAAAAATGCTTTTCGTGTTTGCAAGTACTCCGCGAATCCTTAAATTCTTTTTAAAACACCGGCAAAGATTGTTTACACTCATTATTTTACTACTTCTTCAAGCGTGCGTGCAGTTGAGTTCTGTTGACAACTATGCGTCGCTCAACAAACGTCACTTACTGCGCTGCTCTGATTGGTTGTAGGTCTATCCAATTGAGTGCAGAGTTTATTTTTTTCCTGGTTCGGTTAAGACACGCCTCATAATTAAAGCCCTATGGAGCAGTATCAGACTCACATTCTGACTAGAATATGAGTATGACGAAGTCAGGCTAAAATACATGTATTTGTCGTGCAATTTTATATTCATTCACAAACAGCTATTTAACACTACATGAAAGGGAATATTTGAAAAAGCATAATCATTTTTAAGGCACTTTAAAGAGATCTCATCTATGAATTTGCTTTCCTATCGGGTTGGATTTTTGAAAGTCAGGGAAATTGTCATATTTTACTGTTGCATTTTTTTTATTATATGTTGTTGTCTTCCTGCCTCGGGACTACAGGTGAAAATTAGCATTTATGCTCTGACCTGGCTCATTTACAGTCTTTACAGAAATGCTAGATTGTCCATTAATGTGCACTGTCCCGAATAAATAAATAAATAAATAAATAAATAAATAAATAAATAAATAAATAAATAAATAAATAAATAAATAAATAAATAAATAAATAAAAATGTTGATGAGACAGGATTAAGAAAAAACAAAACAAAGCATAAACACTCTGTGGTTCAGCAGCAGTCTGAGGTTTTTCCGTGGTGAAAAGCATTTATAGAAAAAGACAATTACTGAGGAAAATTCAGTCTTCAAATCCCTGTTGGCACGGCTGCTATGCTGCTTTATTTGAAGGCTCTAAACTGCATTTCATTTTCCCATTTGCTCTAATGAGCTTATTTCATATATAGAGGAACAATCAATCAGTAAAAGGTGAATCACTCATGGTTTCGTGATATATGTGCTGGATTGAAAGGACGTCAGTAAAGGCAATAAATCATAGGTCTCCTAATTGCTCACTTGGGCTGTGCAGGAGGAGCCGGTCACCTTGCTGAAGGGGAAACATTTGTCTAATCAGATGGCATGCTGTGGCCCTGTTGGCCCTTCTCACTGTGAATCACAATGACCCTTAGTGACCTTGATCGACCTTAGGATTATTAAAGAGGGAGATGTCAACTGCTAATGAGAGAGCTGAGAAAGTATAGCAGGAAACACACATACTGTACTGTACTGTACACACACTTTGATTCTGATCCAAAACACGCTTACTGCATAGAAAGCATTTTAAGGCAATTTCGATTGCATTGTCTTATATTGGAATTGTAATATTGTTACAATTTCAAATAAAATTTCTATTTGAATATACTTTAAAATGTCATTTATTCCTGTAACGCATCATTGCTAAACAAAACTAGGCCTACCCCCAAACTTTTGAACATTACTGTAAAGTAGGTTTAAGTTAATAACTTGACTATTTTACCTAAAATGTGTTTGTTTTATGTATTTTTATGCGTCTTAATCACATCGTTAGCTTAAGATGCTAATGCAAAACTCTACTGTAATTGTTATGATCATGTTATTTCCTGTCGTGTTTTCTAGTTTTTCATGTTGATTAGTCTCCCCAGGTGTTTCAATTGTCCACGCCCCCTTCTTATCTCGTCTGCCTGTGTACTATATACATAGCCCTCGTGGTTCACTTGTTCTCTGTCAGTCGTTGAACGCACATTCTCTGGTTTATCGAGATTCTTCTTGCTCCGTGTTTTCATTCGTTTACACAGTTACCTTGTGTCCTATGACCTTGTGGATTATCTTAATAAACCTAAACCTGCACGTGGATCCCAGCCTGCTCCTTTACCTGTCTGAATGTCTAACCATGTGACAGTAATCAATAGAGTTGAATCTCCTGTGCACTTTTTGTATGGCACATACTGTATGTATTTGCATTGGATTTGTGAGCTTTTGCCCAGATTTTTCAGTAATGATTAGGATGCTACAGTACCTTAGAAGGTAGCTGACTATGTAGACAGCAAGGCAGCTCATTAGGTCCCACCATGTTATTTCAAAATATTTTGTGGGTTGGTAGAATGAGTTGACATGTACTTGCAAAGTAAGTTATAACAGTCATTATAATGTCTGTTGGGGAGCATCAGAATAAAGTGTTAGCAGATATTAAGCGGACAGTCTAATAGCTACTCTAATGAGAGTTAGTTGACATGTAGTTCCAAAGTTACTAATAGTTAATAGAATGTCTAAATACATTTAAAAAAAAAATTCTCTACAACTTGGATGAACACATAGCGAGTGAGCAGTGGCTGTTAAGCCACCATAAAATCCATATTATACTATTTTCCATATGATTTGGTCATTTGATAGATTTGATCGGGGAACAGACTGAAATTGAAGTCACTTCAGAAGACTTGCACATGCAGTAATATGGTGCTTTTTGTCATAGTCTGCTTTCATTTTACAGAAAAAAGCAGCTAGCACATTCTGCCTAACATCACAAAGTTACACAAAGAAAAAAAAAAAAAAACAGACATTTGAAAACACAAGGGTGATGGCATCAGTAAATAATGACAGAATCTTCATTTTGGGGTGAACTATCCCTTTGCGATCACTCATTAAGTCTACAAGCAGGATTGTTGGGCTCTAGTGAGCACATCTATCTTGTCAGGGGTTCGAAGGCAGACAATTTCAGAGATGAATATGAAAGAAAAATTGACTGCATCATCCTATATGCGTCTGACATGCAAGACCAAGCAAGCTCAAACTCACCCAAATGCTAGTGAACACGGCAATGTTTGTACCCAGATAACACACACACACATGCACATACAACCAAGAGTGAACTTTTTACTGTGTAAAGTGTGTGAAAGTCCATCACTGAAAACTGTGATTGAGCTGAGATGGGTATTGCTTCAGAAGCTCAGAAAATACCAGTATGATTACAGTGCTCTCTCTCTCTCTTCTCTCTCTCTCTCTCTCTCTCTCTCTCTCTCTCTCTCTCTCTCTCTCTCTCTCTCTCTCTCTCTCTCTCTCTCTCTCTCTCTCTCTCTCTCTCTCTCTCTCTCTCGAGTGCAGTGGTGCGTGTTATGACCGTTCTACTCCTGCACACGAGGTGTGTGATGAAAACGGCCACCCTCCTCTGCTCTCCGTAAGCTCTGATTCAGCGTTTCATATAGGCTTTATCTCTGAATGAAGCTCTGTCGGTGTTGTTTACAGTGGCAGTGGTAGACGGATAACCTCTCTCTGAGGAAGAAACCTGCAGTCTGAGGGGAACTATCTGAGAGCCGCAGACGCCGGCAAATGTGAGCTAAAATTGGCTTTAGCAGGCGGATAAAACTGAGTTACTCGCCAGTTGGCCGCTAACTTTATTAGGAACCGCTACATTACATGGTTTAAGTCAAACTGCAGGAAAACTGTCCAGTCTTCCCCATTCAGAAAAAATAAATACAATTCTGGCCAAAATATATTTGAAATATATCCAAAATATATTACAAAATCATGTACTTTTAGTGGAAATAAATTATATTTCCAATTGGGAAAAAAAAGATTTTGGGTAAATGCTGAAAAAAACTTTTTACACAAGTTTTGCATAATATAAATATATTTAGATTTAAAATATTTGTAAAATGTCAAAAAATATGAGGAAACATATTTTCAACATCTATATTAGCAATATATTTTGGCCATTTTTTGTATATCTCAAAACATAAAAAAAAAAATATATATATATATAATATAATATACAGTGCTTAGCATAAGTTAACACACCCATGCAAATGTTGACTAAAAAGAGGAATAAAAAAATCATCTTTCGGAAACTGATTTTAATGTCTTAATTAAAAAAAATGAGGAAAACTCCAACCTTTAGGACACCAATTTTAGTTGTGAATGAATAATGTATCGTAAATAATAGGGGTGTAACAATATATCGTGCCACAATATATCGCAATACAAAAATGCAACAATACGTATCGTGGATAGTGACAATATGTATCGTGGATAGTTCCCCCAAAATAAAAATTACTGTGTGAGAATTTTTTTAATTTTTTCAGAGTTTTAGTGTCAGTACTACATTAAACTACTATACATAATGTTGATTATAATGTATACTAATGCAATGGGGGAATATTTTTGGGTCCGGATAATGCCAAATGTCTTATGTTACCAGTAAAAAGTGGCCGACGTTATTTTAAATATATCTAGTCAGTGAAAGAGTGCAAGCATATTCGTCTAAAATAATTCTGTATTTTCAGCTTCAGAAATCAGAATCATGAATATTTTTATTCTGGTGTCACCATTGTCCTTGGGTTACAAGCACCAAGTCCAAACCTATTCATTTAAACCCACAATGTAATATCAAAGTTAGCATTTTAATCAACAGTACATTTTTTGTTAACCTTTTATCATATGTCTTGGAGTATCGCAATAATGTCGTATCGTGAGTTCAGTATCATGATATGTATCGAATCGTGACATGAGGGTATCGTTACACCCCTAGTAAATAAACAAATGTTCTTCCTTATAATACAGGGTGCATAAGTCAGGACACCCCTATGTTAAATTCCCATAGAGGCAGGCAGATTTTTATTTTTAAAGGCCAGTTATTTCATGGATCCAGGATACTATGCATCCTGATAAAGTTCCCTTGGCCTTTGGAATTAAAATAGCCCCCCATCATCACACACCCTTCAGCGTACCTGGAGATTGGCACGGGTTTATTAATATATAATAGCCTAATAGCTGGTTTGATTTGCATTGAGAGATGATCTTATGGAAAGTACCCCATGCCAATCTCTCAATCTCAAGGGAACTTTATCAGGATGCATAGTATCCTGGATCTCTGAAATAACTGGCCTTTAAAAATAAAAATCTGCCTGCCTCTATGGGAATTTAACATAGGGGTGTCCTGACTTATGCACCCTGTATTATAAGGAAGAACATTAACTTATTTACGATACATTATTCATTCACAAAGAAAATTGGTGTCCTAAAGGTTGGAGTTTTCCTCATTTTTTTAATTAAGGCATTAAGATCAATTTCCAAACAATGATTTTTTATTCCTCTTTTTAGTCACCTTTAGCATGAGTGTTTTCACTTATGCTAAGCACTGTATATATAATAAAAGGCAAGGCAAGTTTATTTACAGTATATAGCACATTTCATACACAGTGGTAATTCAAAGTGCTTTACATAGAGGAATTCAAATAATCATAAAATAAAAATAGAAGCATAGAATGAAAATGTATTTAATGTTTTAGTAATATAAGTAATATAATCTCTCTTTTTGAATCATTTGAGGACAAATTTATAATGCAACTGATATCATTTATTTCCCCTAAAATATTATTTAAAAAATATATTATTATTTATTCACAAATGGTTTCAGGGATTATAGTCTTTCATCGTCCAAGTAGACAGGAACTGTACTTGCCTGACTGAAAATAGCTGAAAATATTTACAAAGATTACTCTCCATCATTTTTGGCAATATATATATATATATGTGTGACTAAAAAATATATTTAGTGTTTTAGCCCAGAAGATAAAAGCAAATGAAACAGAAAAAAGTAAGCCTTGAATTGAGCTTTACTGGTAAAGCTAATTTTAATCTCATCACGCCAGAAATTCAGTCCTAATTCAGACTTATTAAAAATGCAGCGTTATTCTCCGGCTGCTCAAATAATAACACTTCCGACAGGATGGCGTGCTGATGCTTTACTTGATAGAGGGACATTCAGTTTGCAGTCATTTCTGCTAAATGGAGCCTATCGGCAAGGCACGTCTTTTCAATGAAAGGACAAGTGCAGCAAGCCATTTCTCACTTTCTCTTTAGCTCCTCATTTTATTTTTCAGATAAAAGCCCATTCCGACGGCAGTGAGCCTTTAACAAGTGACGACGTCCCGCGTGGAGCCCATGCATATTCACACGCCACTGATAGATCCAATTTCTGCTGGATTCCCTCCAGCTCGCTGGCTGTACAAAGGCAACCTTCTTCCGTCATTAAACCTACACCTCATCATGCCTCTAGGAACCAGACGCGCTTTCTTTCAGGATGGACGGATCCCTCGCTTCTTTCCTTTGAAGTCCCAAATGGCTTCTTTCTTCTGCTGCCAATTTGGCTTTCAGACAGCCTGGCCTTTTGGCCTTCTGCTGCAGGGTCCGATCAGACCCATTCTGCTTTTTTTGTTTTCCATCTCTCTCTGTCTCCGGTCCCTTAAGTCCGCAACGGGATGCTTTCATCCAACCCTGACAATCCATGACCACCACGGCGCACTGTGAAAGAGCCTTTTCAAAAAATAGTCCACTCGATAATGAAGATTCTGCCTGTATTTACTCACCCCGTTGGTGTTACTACAAACCATAATCATTTTTATGTGGAACATAAAAGGAGAAAATTCAAAGAATAATTCCGCTATTTTCCAATAACAATTCACATGAAATTTATCAATAGCAATGTCATTGACGAAGGGATAGTTCACCCCAAAAAATATTGTCATCGTTTACTGTCGTTCCAAGCCTGACTTCTGTGGAACACAATACAATGAAAGTCAAAGGGGTCGGATGTTGTTTTGGACCCCAACGTTCTTCAAAATATCTCCTTTTGTGTTCAGAAGAAGGGAAAAAATCATACAGGTTTGGAACAACATGAAGAGAATTTAACAACCCAGGCTCAGTGGAAAAACATGGTGCCTGTTGCCTGTCACCTACAGTCGTGGCCTAAAGGAATGTCTGGCCTATAGGAAAATTGACATCTTCAACCTTCATATAAATATTATTAAAAATTGGTTAAAAATGTTGTAATCATAGTACACAGTTGTGCTTGGAGTCAATGGTTTTATATGTGAAAATGCAATGAAACATGCCAAATTGTGTGGGCGCCCTGTAGCTGTTGCCAAATAATTTTGTAAGATAAATACCCAGCTAACCATGTTTAGTGTTTTGTTTTTACTTCATAATATATATATATATATATATATATATATATATATATATATATATATATATATATATATATATATATATACTGTATATATATATATATATATATATATATATATATATATATACTGTACATCCAACGTTATATATAGAGCTGTACGATAATACAGCTTACATTTTGCAAATATATAAACCATTAAACAGTAAAGATTTGTTATAATATATTGCTTTACATAAGTTTACTGGATGCATACAGGAAAAGTTATATCCAACTTTTAATATCTTAATGGGCTTTAATATAGTTTATATTTTTGACAATATAACAATCATGCAGTTGAGATTTGCTTTATAGTATATAACACGCACGAGTGTACCGTATATAAGGTTGGATATAGTAGTTGAATAGTTTGTTATTGATTGTTAATTTGCAGACTGTGAACCTTTTTTAACCAGTTTGTTTATAGTAACTGTTTCAACTTATTCACTAAAATAAAAGAGAGAAAAGACATTTCTGGAGAACATGTTTGCACTGTAAAAAATAATTCTGTAAAAAAAAAAAAACGGTAAACTACTGGCAGCTGTGGTTGCCAGCATCATACCGTAACAATACTGTGTGTTACTGTTTTTTTTGTGTTACAGCATATAGCTGTTAAATTAAAGTTGTGTATACTGTAGCAATACGGTATTTAGCTGTTAATTTAAAAAATAGTAACACACCGTATTTTTACGGTATGATGCTGGTAACCACAGCTGCCAGTAGTTTACCGTTTTTTTGTAGAGGATTATATTTTACAGTGTACGTCAGGTTGGCTGTAAACCGGCACTGTGACAAAAAACAGCAACATGACATTTTAACACGCTATGCTATTGCTTGTTGGTAGCTTGTTTCTGTAAAAGGTACACTGTTATAAAAACTGCGAAGATACTGTCACGCTACTGAAAAATGTTGTTAAGTCAGTGGCGGTGCTAACTTTAGTTTGTTTCCCTCTCAAACCACATAATGCAGAAAGCAGTTAACCCAGAGATCAGAAAGTGTTGTTCTCATTAGGGATAAAGATAGTCAGTGAAGCCCTGCTCCTCACCAGCCCTTCATCCGTCAAAATGAGTCTGCTTTTAGCAGACCTTCACAAAAATAGAGCAATAATTGCGTCAATTAGTAACAGTGTGGGGAAAAGCAGAAGCGTCTGTTCAGTGGGGGGATAAAAGCAGGTGTGCAGGACGGAGGAGGAAGGGGACGGTTTGCAGAACTGCTCCGAAATTATAGAAATAGTGCACAGAAAACGGGATGTTTTTTTTTGCAGTGGAGCATTTTAGGGAATCATAATGCTGCTTTTCCCCCCATACAGAGACAATATTTAAAAAGGATTTTAAAAACATCATAAAAGTAATCCTTATGAATTGTGCTCTATATTTCAGGGGATATACTATAGTGAAGCCAGAAGGGTATTTGATTTCACGACCCTACAAGTTTGATTAAACATTAAAATATGAGGAGTATATATATATGTATATATGTATATATATATATATATATATATATATATATATATATATATATATATATATATATAAATAAATAAATGTATTTTAAACCTGTTTTGATGATATAATTTTTAGCAAGGATGTAAATTTGCATATACATAGGCCTACTCTCATTATGCTTTCGACTTCTAATGTTTTCAAGTTTAATTGGTCGTACTTCTTTAATGGAAATTGACATCCTTATTGTTTCTGTGTTGTATAAAAACTGTTCTGATAGCTAAAAATGATATCATCAAAACACTTCGCGTTTATATGTGGTATATGTGTTATATGTGTTTAAAGGACATTACATAAATAGTTGCAATATAATCAGCTACTTTTTGCTGATAACTTGCAGTGTAGTGATAACTACATTCTGGTTAGTGTTTACATTATGTATAAGTTAAAGCTACAGTTAGCTCAACATGCAGGGCTCACATGGCAGGTAATTGCACTTTATTCACTGCTTTGAAAGATCTTGAAGGCTACTTTCGCTCAGGGACCAAACAGGGTTGCTGAGGCTTTGAAGATAAGCAGCAATGCACTCCTCTCTTGAATTCAATTCTATTAAGCGCAATTCCTTTAACAGTGTCTCTTAATAAATCAATAGCAATTCCAGGCCACCAGGTAATTTCAATCAAAGACTGCTGTTTAAACTAGCCTAAACACAGCAGCATTTACTTTTAGGGTTGTCTGTGGCTGACAGAAGTCTTTAACACAGATTTTCCCCAGTTACTCATCATTATTACAGACTGTCTCTTTAAAATCAACACCGAATCACAACGGAGCCTGTTTACATTGCCTTGTTAATACACAATCCTGGTCTTATTGTGCACGATTCTCCTTTGATGTACTACATCTTAACATCTGGGTTAAACATCTGGGCTGGTAAGCTGAAGTTTGCAGTTGTAAACTATAGAAAGAGCAATTCATAAGCTATTAACTGCACATTGCTTCTGGGGAACCAAGACATTCTGTATGTTGCTTTACATAATGTGTCTGTTAAATTAAGAATAATGAGAACAATGGGTTATGGACTGAGGCGAAATGCACAGTTAGTAAAGGATAAGGTACATTCAGCCGATCATTATTGCCAAATAAACCTAAATAAACGGGGGATCTGATCCGTATTATCCCGAAGGAGTTTATTTTATGATAATGACCATCTGACTGCACATTATGCTGCTCAGTATATGGCTATTTATTAAATAAATACATGAACATAAAAATATACTTGAGATTAAATCATTGTTTTATATGAAAAATAGAGCAAAGAGCACGGAATCATACAAAAACATTAATATATATATATATATATATATATATATATATATATATATATATAAATTATTAATTTTAAATATATTATATAGTATAGATTATTAGTATATAATATTTATCTGAAATACATTTAATTTAAATACTATATAGATAATGAATTATATATAGATAGACACACATATTTATATAGAGATTAATATTATGAAATATTCTACAAAAGAAAAAAATCAGTATACACAGTATATACAATATCAAATATACAGTATATATATATATATATATATATATATATATATATATATATATATATACAGCATTCAGTATATGTATATTCAAAATATATATACTTTTTTTGTAAAAATATAGCATCACTTTTGAATGGCTGTCAATGGGAAAAAAGTCGTAATGCCCATGCTAACCAGTTAAACCAGACCCTCTGGCTAATACAGACAGCATCATTCCCGTTCACCTCAAAACTGAATTGCTCATATGCCATCTCACTGAAAATTGCACCGTGACATTACCACTAGCCACAGATACTGCTTAGTTTATGCTGAGATAATGCAACCGTCAATTTAAAAGACAATTCACAGGAAATAACAGACCCACTGAAAGCAAATTGTTTCAGCAGAATCAAATCAGCAGGCTGTTAAGGGTCATTCTGACTGATAAACCTGTGACGCAAGAGAGCAGAGTCAGGCCTCAGGGTGCAAATGTGAACGCTACCATCACACGCCGAAGATAACAAGCTCCATTTCAAAGCGAGAGAACCACGTCCAGCGAGCGCTTGACCGGCGCGCCGAGCAGAAAGTCTGAGGATGATGGAGCCTTACAGCGCACCGTATATCACTGACGCCAAGTCCTCCTCATCCCCGTGAGCCATGCCAAGAGGATTTTCTGTCCAGTCGACCCCGCGCTACCAAACAGCTGCCGAAATATCAATTACAGCCATCCTCACTGCCTGTGATCAGGGGGGGGTGAAGTCACGGGCCGGGACGAGACACAGCCATCACTCTTATCTGATGGAGCTGGATGAGGTCTGGGAATTAAATCTGCCGATTGCAATCAGAAACAGCTTGATCTCATTGAAAGAGTTAAAAAGGTTTACAATCCAAATAAGCTACTCACAACACCGGACACGCCTTTCAGGTTAACATATTTCTACAATAATTCTTACTTAAATTGATGCAATGAAATGTGGCATTCATGCAAGAATGGTTTTACAAACAAATTCCTTCTGTTTGTGTTTTACGAACGAGGCCCTATGTTGTGTTGTTTGCACTCATTTAATGAATGTTTTTATAGTGACCAAATGTTTCTGGAGCAGCAAATCAGCATATTACAATGATTTGTGAAGGATCATGTGACACTGAGGACTGGAGTAATGATGATGAAAATTCAGCTTTGATCATAGGAATGAATTACATTACAATTATTCCCATAGAAAACAGTTCTTTTGAATTGTAATAATTTTTCCACAATATATCTGTTTTTACTGTAAATGCAGCCTTGGTGAGCAGAAGAGACTTCTATCAAAAACATAAAAAAATCATACCGACCCCAAATTTTTTGAACAGCAGTGTATTCTATTTTATATATAGATAAATTCTATTTCATTTCATCACAAAACTGGACTAATGAAATTCCACTGTTGTGTGACTGTGCTGCATGTCTTTAAATTGCAAATTCCTCTTGATGTCATATCAATTTAAAATTCTACTTAAATTTGGATGAAAATCCATTGACCCATTCCAAGTCCCGCTCAACATTATCTCTTGCTGAATAGTCTGATTCTAACAACTAAATGCTTGAAGTACAGCTGGTTTTGTAATACAAATCACGCTTTTTCTACACAGCCTCTGCAATTTCACAAACTATTAGAATGAAACCGATAGCTGTCACATCGGTTTTGTTGAAATGTAAGTCTTGCTGCCAGAAAAACCTCGAACAGACTGTAATATTCACACCAAATGCCTCCTCAAAACAACATTAAATGATCAATGATGATCGTCTGCCAGCATAAGGCCTGATGTTGCCTTCTGTGAAATCAGACTCTGGGTCAGTCAAGGATTTCTAATGGGAGTTTTGAGAAAGAGGATTTCAAAGATTATGCGGATTAATCTTTCATCTCCTTAAAGGAACAGTTCACCATAAAATTCTCATTTACTCACCCTCATGTTGTTCATACTCCCTGTTTCCATACAACTAAAATGGACAAAGGGAATTCTGCTCAACATATCCCAAGTCTTCTGAAGCAATTCAACAGCTTTGAATGAGGAAATGTTCTGCAAGACTTAGAAAATATTGTCGCGTGGACTATTTTTATGGTCCTTTTTGGAGCATGCTGGTATAAATTACCATCCACTTCTGTTGTACGGAAAAGATCAGCTCAGATATTCCTGTCGCCTTTTGTGTTCCATAGAAGAAAGAACATAATACAGGGCAGGAACGACACTGAGGATGAGTAAATGATGAGAAGATTTTTATTTTCGGGAGAACTCTGTGTCGGAGCAGATGACAGATGTGTTGTATGTGTGTGTGGTTGCGTGAAGCGGGAGAAGGTGTGTGAGGTAGGATGTGTTTGGCGATAGTTCTCCGGGTGTCTCCAAGGCAAGAACTGGAGCTTTGATCCTCCCTTTCTCTTTTACCGGACTGATGAGATGAGACTGCAGGAAGACTGCCCGCCTCGCATCAAATGCTCTCTCTCCCTTCCCCCTTTTTATTCTCATTCTCACCCCTTTTTCCATTCTTTTTTTTTTCAATCAGTCCACCGCAACTCAATACGCTCACCTTTTCTTACTAACTCAGTGAGCCTCTCCTTTATTCTCTCTCTCTCTCATTCTCACACTCATTTCAAAATACTCCAAAACCATAGGTTCACTCCTATGAAAAAATGAGGACACTCTCATTTTGCACAATTCAGGTATTGCATGTATCGCTTGCAGATATGGACAGTACCATAGTGTGTTGTTGGTTTCACCCAATATTCAAGTGTGCTCATCATTAGCTTAACAAAATCCCAAATAGCAAAAGCTATATTTTTGAAAACTCTTGATTTTGAAATAAATTGTAAAGCATATGCATTGTAATAAGCTCAGTGAACAAAATCAACGCAAGTTAGCATATGAAGTGAGAGAAATGTTCATTATAATTATAATCAAAAACATCAATGAAATATAGTTCAATTTAAAATAAATTATTTAAAGCTGCAGTCCTTTGTTGGGTTAAAAATTATCATCCAACATAATTTTTTAGAGCAAATACATAATCAGCCAGTGTTCAAAACTCTCTGCTTGCCTTCAAAACGGTAAGCTTGTAATAATGTTTTTAATTCCAGTGGTACTGGTGGATTTCTATGGGAGATTCGAGCATGTCTTTGCGTCATTACGTCACATCTACACATGAAGAAGAGTCTCGGCTAGTATAAGCTATATTGGGTGTGAGGATGCTGGAGGTGGAGATTTATAGCCTTTTCTCACAGGACTTGATATAATTAAACTTATTAATTTGATGGCGGATCCAGAAAGGTTCAAACGACAATCACCAGTGACAACTAGAGATTCACCCGGTGTAAAAATGCAAAAGGCTTCGGACTTCGGACTGGCTACAGAAAAAAAAGAGACTGCAACCTGCCCATGTGAAAACAAGGATAAAATTGTAAAAATTGGTACAATTAATGAGGTAGATAATGTGAAATATTCACTAATAATTTCATTAGATATCAAAAAGTATCCCTAAAATACAAATATTTTGTAACAATATAAATTTCCTTTCTGTCACTTTCGGTCAATTTAATGCATTATTGCTGATTAAAGTATTCATCCCCTCCCCACAGTAGTGTATGTACTTTTCTAAATACTTGTATACTATTTATCTTTATTAGTGTATTGCGACAAAAAGCACCTTGGAGAAACACAACAGCTGTGCAAAATATGAAAAGAACATGCAGAAAAGCAGAGCGCATGTGGCGGAAGACAAAACTTGTAGTCCATCATAACATCTACAAAGACAGCATCCATGCTTTCAATATTGAACTAGGCAAAGCTAGACAGACTTTCTTCTCAAATATTATAAACAGCAACTTAAACAACACAAGCACTCTTTTTGCTACTGTAGAGAGACTGACAAACCCCCCAAGCCAGATTCCCAGTGAAATGCTCTCAGACAGCAAGTGCAGTGAGTTTGCTTCTTTCTTCTCTGAGAAAATTAATAATATCAGAAAGGTGATCAGCACATCATTGAGTCGCACTGGGGTCAGACAGTTCAGACCACAACCTGAGAATGTAGTTACTATGTCTGATTTCAAAAAATTGATGGCAAAATTTTGGAAGAAACCGTACAGCACCTTAAAACATCAACCTGCGTCATTGACGCACTCCCCACATCTTTCTTCGAAAGTGTGTTAAACAGTTTAGAAGCAGATCTCCTATAAAGTGGTTAATGCCTCACTTCTCTCTTGGTAGTTTTCCAAACTCCCTGAAAACTGCAGTTGTCAAGCCCCTCCTGAAAAAAGAGCAATCTGGATAAGACTATATTAAGCAATTATAGACCGATCTCAAATCTTCCTTTCATAGGAAAGATCATTGAAAAAGTTGTCCTCAATCAGCTGAACAAATTCTTAAGCTTGAATGGATACTTTGACCATTTTCAATCTGGATTCCGATCGCATCACAGCACAGAGACAGCGCTCATAAAGATAATAAACGATATTCGCTTAAATACTGATAAAGGCAAATTATCAGTGCTGGTACTACTCGACCTCAGTGCTGCATTTGACACTGTCGATCACGACATACTTCTTGACAGGCTGGAAAACTGGGTGGGGCTTTCTGGGATAGTCCTAAAATGGTTCAGGTCATACTTAGAAGGGAGAGGTTATTATGTGAGTATAGGACACCATAAGTCTGAGTGGACATCCATGACATGCGGAGTCCCTCAAGGCTCGATTCTTGCACCACTCCTATTCAACCTGTATATGCTCCCAATGAGCCAAATAATGAGAAAGAACCGCATCTCTTACCACAGCTATGCAGACGACACACAGCTCTACTTAGCCATATCGCCTAACGACTACAGCCCCATTGACTCCTTGTGCCAATGCATTGATGAAGTTAACAGTTGGATGTGCCAAAACTTTCTTCAGTTAAACAAAAACAAAACTGAAGTCATTGCGTTTGGAAACAAAGAGGAAGTTCTTAAGGTGAATGCATACCTTGACGCTAGGGGTCTAACAACTAAAAATCAAGTCAGGAATCTTGGTGTGTCTCTAGAGTCAGACCTTAGTTTCAGTAGTCATGTCAAAGCAATTACTAAATCAGCATACTATCATCTGAAAAATATTGCAAGAATTAGATGCTTTGTTTCAAGTCAAGACTTAGAGAAACTTGTGCATGCTTTCATCACCAGCAGGGTGGATTACTGTAATGGACTCCTCACTGGCCTTCCTAAAAAGACCATAAGACAGTTGCAGCTCATACAGAACGCTGCTGCCAGAATTCTGAGCAGAACCAGAAAATATGAACATATCACACCAGTCCTCAGGTCTTTACACTGGCTCCCAGTTACATTTAGGATTGATTTTAAAGTATTATTACTGGTATATAAATCATTCAATGGGTTAGGACCTCAATATATTGCAGATATGCTCACTGAATATAAACCCAACAGATCACTCAGATCATTAGGATCACATCAGCTAGAAATACCAAGGGTTCACTCTAAGCACGGAGAGTCTGCTTTTAGCTATTATGCCAGCCGCAGCTGGAACCAGCTTCCAGAGGAGATCAGATGTGCTCCTACAGTAGTCACATTCAAATCCAGACTCAAAACACTTCTGTTTAGCTGTGCATTTACTGAATGAGCACTGTGCCACTGTTCGTCCGACTGTTTTTACTGTACTTTATTTTATTTTTAATCTAAACTGTTTTAATTATTCTTATTTGTTTTGATTATTTTAATTTCTTTATTCTAAACTGTTTTAATTATTGTTATTTCTTTTTCTTTTTTCTTTTTATTTCTTTTATGTAAAGCACTTTGAATTACCATTGTGTATGAAATGTGCTATATAAATAAACTTGCCTATATAAATAAACTTGCCTATTGTCTTATTAGCTCAGCCAAACAAATCAACTGTGAGGCAATTCCATGATGCACTGGGAGTTTGCGACATGTTCAGTGGGAAAACTAAATCCAATATAGCACACAAAGGCAGAGTAGTAGTATGCACTAGACAGAAAAGGCAGCTCTCCAGGTTTTCAAAGAGCTCCTCTCTCCTTTCTTTTCTTTCTGGTGTCTGTCATTACAGGCTGTGTGTTGGACTCTTGCATCACTCTCACACACCGTCTCCTCGCTGATCGACAGACCTCAAACATGTTCACAGCCAAAATAAAAATGACGGGTCATTTGAGTAAACACGCTCTATCTAGACTGGCATGCAGTGGACGTCTGAAATGAGGAGGAAGTTTTGGCAAGTTCAATGTCAATTCATTTTCCTGTTTTATTTGATGTTTACGTGGTGTATAGGCTAAAGGCATATGGATCAGCATTTAACTTATACACTACACTGGCAACCTACAATATTTTTTCTCTGTTTATATTAAAGGGATAGTTCACCAAAAAATGAAAATTTCTTTTCAAGTTATTCCAAACCTGTATGAGTTTCTTTCTTCTGTCGAACACAAAAGAAGTTGTGAAGAATGTTGGTAACCAGACAGTTGACAGTTAGTAATCTAGCCATTGACTTCAATAGTAGCAAGAAAAAAAAAATACTATGGAACTCAATGGGGACCCATCAACTGATTGGTTACGAACATTCTTCAAAATATCTTCTTTTGTGTTCAGAAGAGGAAAGAAACTCACATAGGTTTGGAACAACTTAAGGATGAGTAAATAAAATGAAATCCCTCCCTTTATGTAGGAATTGTCATCAATTGTATGACATTTTCAACAATTTTTTATATTGCTTTCAAACAATAACTACAATAATAACTCATGGACATTTAGAAAAAACAGTGGGAATATAGTGGGAAAGTGTCTTGTGTGTCGTGCGGTGGAAGTCTGAAATGACGAGGCAGGGTCATTCTCTGAGTTTGCTTTGTAAATTAGGTCCAATGTAAATTAATTTTCCGGTTTTATTTGATGTTTACACAGTTTCCAGCTTAAAGGCATATGGATCAGCATTTAACGTAAGACACTCGCCTGTGACTAAACAAGCAACCTATTTTTTCTCTGTTTACATTAACGTACAAGTAAGCTTTCATAAATTGTATGCGTTTGAACAATTTTTTTTTTTTAGTTTGCTTCCAAACGCCATCTACAATAATAACTCCTGGACAATTTTGGGAAAACGCGATACGCGTAGTGGTTGAGGAAGTTTCTGTGGAACCGCTGTTGACTAAAACATCCTCCGATGGGAATCATTTGATTCATTAAAATGCTTCAGTCAAGCAAAAACAGATATAAAGAGCCTCTTGTGCCACAGCATCACCACAAAACACCCCAACCAGCTGTGAAAATCATTCAGAATAAATAGAATCCAGTTTGAGTGTTTGAAACGGAGCGGGTGACTTTGCCACGGCCACCTGGGCACAACCGCCAGAGTTCTATTGTTTCCAGGCGACAGCTCGCTCTTGCTTTCGCTGTCATTAGATTTGGAGCGCCTGACCTTTCAAATCCCAGCTGTCAGAGAGTTGATCATATCTAAAACCGTTATACACTGCAATTAGAGCCGCCTGTTCTCAACCAGGCAGATTCATTTGACAGACAGAGACAGATACTGTAAGAGAGAGAGAGAGAGAGTCATTAAACACAGCAGGGCTCAAACTCACCCGTCATGCGGGAGTCAGTCCAAAGATGCTGGTATAAAGCGTAGATAGAATTAGCGAGAAAGGAAAAGAGTAGAACGATCTCTCCGGAAAGCAGAGCGAGAGAGTGATCCACCCCTTACGCAGATGAAAGAATGACCGGCGAGGAGCAGTCGAATCTTTGAAGTGCGGCGCGTAACTGATAATGGCTCTAACCAAGCGATAGTGCGGCTGAAATATTTATCCAGCCGGGGCTCTGAGGGGCCGAGGGACCCTGCGCTGGAGCGGGGCCGTGGCAGGAGAAGACAGGCCAGCGCTCAGTCCCTCGGGGGCCGTCCGCTCTCACGAGCTTCACTCGTTTGCTATGTGACTTCACAAATGACTGCGAAACATCTGACGAGACTTTCTGCCAGCTTAATTATGAATCTCTGCCGGGTTCAAAAAGAAAGTGGTGTAGCATGAAGGAAAGAGAAACAGAAAGGGCAGAAAGATGGAGAAACATTGGCCACATGCACTCTGACAATTTTAGAAGTGTAACATGGTTGATATTGTTTGACTAAAGTAATCTTATCCACTGTAGACATGCTATCATCAGGAAAGGATTAGTAAACTGCTAAACTACTGCCTTTCAAACGTATGTTTTCATAATATACGGGTTGCTAGACAACAGGGCTGATGGGAAAGAAACATTTGATGATGGGAAAAATATCAGATATAAGAAAGCATCACCCATTATGCACATGTTGCCATCCAAGGACACTCACAGTCTGCTCCTATTGGATAGGCTTGAGCAGAGTCAAATACTGCCTTAATTGAGTAGGAAATACTTATTTTAGTAATAATGGTCTCAACTTGTATTGTTCTCAAATGCAAAAATCAACAGGAGTGAGTTCTTTTCGGTTTCCAGTGAAGGATGCAGTGTGTTGCAGGCAGTATAGCTAAAAGCTGCAAAGAATCCTGTTTGTAGTCAACATTTTAAATTGGATGACAACGAAAGGGAGAAAATTCTGAAAGAAACTGCCGTTCTGTCACCATGTCCAACACCCACGTTGTCACATATACATGTATGTAAGCAAGCTTTTGCCATAGTGTTCCATTTTTACCATAATGCTGGTTAAAGAGTAGACAAAGTACGATACAATTTTCAGTGATAAACCTATACTCTTTCAATAACTGTTGTTAATAACCCTCTGTCGATCTGACTGTCCGTGGGCGGGGATACAAAAATCCGGAAGTACAATCTGTAGTTTTCACAAAAGCCCTAGAGCTGTCAAGTAAACTTTTCATGACAAATAAAATGGGAATTTCTCAGTCCAGTTAATATACTACTGACCATTAACAATACAAAGCGGGTTGAACATCGGCAAAGTTACACTTTAACTCCAATCATCCTGCAAACGTTTAGAGAGTCTATTAGGAAGGAAATGATGCGGGCGGGATGAGAACTGAACATGAGGTTAAAGAAATATTAAAAGTCAAATTAAAACAGAGCAGGCTGGGCAAAGGTCTTTAATTTAACACGATAGCCCATTGCATGCATGCACACGTGTGTCTGCAGGAAGAGGGAGCGTGTGTGTGTGTGTGTGTGTGTGACGGGCAAGCAGATGTGGCCTGCCTCATTAAAATGACAGCTGGATATTGAGCACACTTGCTGACCCTGTGGGCCGTTTGCTGAAATGGGTGAGAGTGCATTATGGACATGTCTCATAATTGAGCATCTGGACTCCGTAGAATCTCAAGCTTGTCATTTCTGCATGATCTCTGAGCTCGCGCACACACACACACACACACACACACACGCACACACACACACACACACACACAGTACTGCAGCTGTTAATCCACCAAAAGCCTGAGAGCCTTGCTGCAACATAATCGCATTTCTCCATGTTTTCAATGAATATTTACAGCGGCCGATAAGTCATATGCTGGTATTGCATGTTTGGAGAGCTCATCTAGAAGTTCAGATGTTTACAGTTATGGAGAGTGGAAGTCAGCATGTAAAACCCTGACCTTTACCAAGGATAAGAAGCGGAAATGCAGATTCTGTTTTCCAAACATTATGAGATGCAAATCCAAAGTCAAAACCAGAACAGGGTTATAACCGCATTTTAGATAAGTGGTTCAAAATAAACCGTGACTGAAATAAAATTAAATATATAAAACACTTATTTTATTTCAGATAGTTTAACGTTTCTTAATTTAGTATAGTTTAACTTGAAGTACTAAAATAACTAAAAGTAAATAAACTAAAACTAATAAATCAAAATAAACTTAAAACTAAATAGACAATTCAAATAAATAAAAAGTCTAATAAAAATGACAAAAAATGAATAAAACATCAACTGATAAAACTAACCTTTATAACTAAATACCTTTTAAATAACTAATTCAAAATATTAACAAAAAATATAGTAGTGGGAATATGAATGGGATTTGTAAGGAATTTTGGGTTAAATTGCAAATTCTTGTGATGATTCTGGTATATATATATTGTTGTTTAGATCAAACATTTTGGACCATGGCAAGCAGACTTTGAAACAAAAAAAGAGGACTAAAACGAGGATCAATATAATTTTCGAGATGCCGAGAGCTCCACGTCCGCGACTAACTTCGACTTGATAGAGACGCGAGTGGAGTCTCTGTCAAGAGTGTTGCATGTACTTTATTAGACACACACTGGTGAGCAAATGTACATAAAACTAATCAATGTTAAATAGTTCAACATGATGAAATGTTAGAATATGATCTGTTTGTTATTCTAATGTTGATCTAGGTTACTGCTAGTCTCATACAGCCAACAAACTAACACATAGAATAACATTCAACACACTCAAATGCAGTTTAGTGTGATAGTGTAACTGTTAGACCAAGTGAAACAGCGCTGCGTTACCTCACAAGTTTCATTCGTCTAATAAACTGACCTGTGTGAGTAGTAATAAAGCACTTGCGTGTAGTTCAGTAGAATTAATTGTTCTTATTCCTTTATATCCGCGGGATTCGTGTGTGGCGCTGATATCTTTCTCTTATTAGCAATCGCACCCTGCTTCATACCACAGTCATGTTAAAAAACATCAATGTATTCACTCATCCATAAACATTATTAGATCCATCAGCTTGACGACAAGATCCATAATTCCGCTTGATGCTTTGAGTCATCAACCTACGCCTTTGTTATTGCAAGAGGTTAGCGACCCCTAGCGGCGAAGAAAATTACATATTGTAGCTTTAATTTCCAATCTGATAACTGGGAGTCCTTTGAGTTTGAAAGGTCCATGTCTTTCCGATGACACGAATGAAATGAACGACGTGAAATGTTTGTTATCTCATCTGAATGACAGCACAGGAGCTTTAGAACACTGTGTTGGGACATGAGGACCGGCTATGCATGTTTGCCCCTTCATTTGCATGCATTACCCAGAATCCTTTACACTTTTTTTCAAAGACAATCAGGATATCATCATTTCTTAGAATTCAAGGACATCGGAAGATCAAATTGATTCATTACCATTTTTCACATTCCACCAGTATAGTAGGTCCCAAGCACGACCAAGTCAAATCTTTGCATGTACCTCAAGGAGGCTTACAGGAGGATAATTACTCTATAAAGTGATTTGAGTTGTATGATAATTGAATTTGAGCAAATGAAGGTCAGTGTTTTGTAGGACGGGGTGCTGCACTCAAATTAAACAGTGTAAATTTCCACAGTGGCTTTTCAATGAATGAACGAACTGGAGAAATAATTTATGAGACTTGTAGATCCAAGCACTGTGTGTTTTGACACTCCAAATTTCTTTTTAATTTAAGCAAAAAAGGTTTCTACCTCTGCAGCGATTGCGTATTTCAGTCCAATTTAGGCACATTCCCCGTTATGAAACTACCAGAGGAGAATTCCTCAGTAAAAAGTACTGAGGAATTCTACTAGTTTCACATTTTCAGAGTTTCACAGTTTCACATTTTCACTCAATTAAAAGTCAAAGCATCTTGCCAAAAAAATATGGAAGTAAAAAGTTTCCACACAAGTTTCAAACGCAGACTAATGAAGAGGCATTGAAGATTTTCTCATTCAAGAAAATTCAATCACCAGTTCAATCACAATAGGAACTTTGTACACTGTAAAAAAATGATGTCATCCTGAAACCTGTAACCTGAACATGTTCAACTTTAAATTCAGCAGGAGTTGTGAGAGAAGAGTGATCATTAATTCAAAGTCGAGTTCACCTATCAATGTTTAATGAAAATGCATGAATGCATTAATTAAAGCAATTGCTTCAGGTTAAAAAACGTCTCGGTTACGGATGTAACCCTCGTTCCCTGAGTAGGGAACGGAGACGTTCCGTCGGATGACGACGAATGGGGGTTTCGCTTAGAAAGCCAATCGACTACGAGTACTACAAAACGAGCCAATGGCAAAGAAATGCCATGGGTCTGCGGAATTTGCATAGCGTAACTCCGCCTCACCTCGTGAGTATTTAAGGAGCGCGCTCATAGCAAATAGGCATGTTTTTCTCGCTGAGGAGCCAAGGCTGAGCTCAGGCGATCCCCGCGGCACAGCGGAAAGTGGCAGGAAGACGGAACGTCTCCGTTCCCTACTCAGGGAACGAGGGTTACATCCGTAACCGAGACGTTCCCTTTCGTTGTCACTCCGAGTTCCGTCGGATGACGACGAATGGGGATACCAGTCTAATCACGCCACCTTCTCAGCTGTCTTCCAGTGCCCTGCGTAATCTGAGATCCCTGTCGTGAGATAGCACGGACGAAGGACTCCTATTAGCACAGGAATACCAAGGTACACTGGGGAGCATATCCCAAGGTCTTTAAGGGAAGTATGCAATTACTGCCAACCCAGAGGGGGGGACTTAGAGAATACACATATGACCCGAGGGATGCATATGGGGAATCACTGGGGTGTCCAGCCGCAGGTGGAATATTTCAACCCCAGGGGTGGCAAGGTGGCTTGCCAAGGGAAAGACACATGCTCAAAGAGGCTTACAGTGGAAATACACATGTGGGGGTAGCTCAGAGGAGGTACCATGCACACGGGAGGCACCTAGCCGACGCGCAGGCAAAAGACACTGGCGCCAGCATCAGGAGTGCTGGAGGAACTCAGGGCTTTCGGGGAAGCTCACCTGAGGAAATATCGCACGCATCCAGTCCGTGGAGTGGAATGGCGAGCAAGCGAAGACACCTAACGGGTCCCATGTTAGCTTGAAAAAGACAGTACATGGGAGGAGACTGGCTCCACTCGGAGATTGTAAAATCTGGCGAATGTGTTGGGTGTCGCCCAGCCTGCAGCTCTGCAGATGTCTGTTAGCGAGGCGCCATGCGCTAGGGCCCAAGAGGATGCCACACTCCGGGTGGAGTGGGCGGTCACACCAAGGGGGCACGGTCGGCCTTGCTGCTGGTATGCCAAAGCAATGGCGTCCACTATCCAGTGAGACAACCTTTGTTTGGAGAGAGCCTTTCCCTTCAGCTTCCCACCATAACAGACAAAGAGCTGGTCTGAGGTCCTGAAACACTGCGTTCTGTCTACATAGGTGCAGAGAGCACGTACTGGACAGAGCAGTGCCAAGGCTGGGTCTGCCTCCTCCGGGGGCAGCGCTTGCAGGTTCACCACCTGGTCCCGAAAGGGAGTGGTGGGAACCTTGGGCACATATCCAGGCCGGGGTCTCAGGATCACGTGAGAGTCACCCGGCCCGAATTCCAAGCACGCTTCGTCAACGGAGAATGCGTGCAGGTCCCCTACCCTCTTGATGGAGGCCAATGCAGTCAGGAGCGCTGTCTTCATAGACAGGAAGTTAAGCTCGACTGACTGCAAAGGCTCAAAGGGAGCGCTGCGCAGGGCAGTTAAGACCACTGCGAGGTCCCAAGAGGGGACGAGAGGAGGGCGAGGAGGATTCAGTCTCCTCGCTCCCCTCAGGAACCTGGTGATCAGGTCATGCTTTCCCACGGACTTACCTTCTATCGGGTCATGATGTGCGGCAATAGCGGCGACATAGACCTTGAGGGTGGAGGGAGACAGCCTTCGCTCCAACGCCTCTTGAAGAAAGGAAAGCAGGACACTGACCTGACATCTCCGGGGGTCTTCTCGGTGAGAAGAGCACCAGTTGACGAAGAGGTTCCACTTCAACGCATAGACGTGTCTCGTGGACGACGCTCTAGCGGAAGTGATGGTAGCCACCACCGCTGGTGGTAGGGTACTCAAACCTGCCTCGTCCCGTCCAGGAGCCACACGTGGAGGTTCCAAAGATCGGGACGAGGGTGCCATAGGGTGCCCCGTCCCTGAGAAAGGAGGTCCTTCCTCAGAGGAATCGGCCAAGGAGGTGCTGTCGCGAGGAGTACAAGTTCGGGGAACCAGGTCCTGGCGGGCCAGTACGGCGCGACCAAAATGACCTGCTCCTCGTCCTCCCTGACCTTGCGCAGGGTCTGCGCGAGAAGGCTCACTGGGGGAAACGCATATTTGCGGCCCCCGCGGCCAGCTGTGCGCCAGAGCATCCGTGCCGAGCGTGCCCTCGGTCAGGGAATAATACTGGGCGCAATGGGTCGAGTCGTGAGAGGCAAACAGATCTATCTGTGCGTCCCCGAACTGGTCCCAAATCAGCTGGCCGACTGGGTATGGAGTCGCCATTCTCCAGGGAGGGGCTGAAACCGTGAGAGCTCGTCGGCTGCACAGTTCAGGGCTCCGGGGATATAAATGGCACGAAGCGACCTCAGATGCTTCTGACTCCATAAGAGGAGGTGGCGGGCGAATTGCGACATACGGCGGGAGCGCAGACCACCTTGATGGTTGATGTACGCTACAGTTGCGGTATTGTCTGAACGGACTAGTACGTGCTGGCCCTTGAGCACGGCTCAGAAGCGGCGCAGGGCGAGCTGTACTGCCAGCAACTCGAGGCAATTGATGTGCCATAAGCGGTGGGGTCCTGTCCAGGAGCCCGCGGCAGCACGTCCATTGCACATGGCACCCCAGCCCATGGTAGAGGCATCTGTCGTTACAACAACATGCCGCGAAGCTCGTTCCAGGGGCACTCCGGCCCGTAGAAAACTGAGGTCCGACCACGGGGTGAAGGTCTGACGGCAGGTCGGAGTAACTGGTACTCGGAGAGTGCCGTGTTGCCATGCCCACCTCGGGACTCGGTCGCGAAGCCAAAGCTGAAGCGGTCTCATATGGAGTAATCCGAGCGGTGTTGCCACGGCTGCGGACGCCATATGCCCCAGGAGCCTCTGAAAAAGTTTCAGTGGAACCGCACTCTTGCCCTGGAACTGTGACAGGCAAGTCAGCAGTGACTGCGCGCGCTCGCTCGTAAGCTGCGCGGACATGGCGACCGAGTCGATCTCCATACCGATAAAAGAGATCCTCTGCACGGGGCAAAGTTTGCTCTTTTCCCAGTTGACCCGAAGGCCCAGACGGGCTACATGGCGGAGCACCAAATCCCTGTGTTCGCAAAGCTGATCTCGAGCGTGAGCTAGGATTAGCCAGTCGTCGAGGTAGTTCAGAATGCGAACCCCGTGTTCCCGGAGGGGAACAAGGGCTGCCTCGACGACCTTCGTAAAGACGCGAGGAGACAGGGCTAGCCCGAATGGGAGAACTGCGTACTGATATGCCTGCCCCTCGAAAGCAAACCGTAGGAACGGTCTGTGTCGAGGGAGAATGGAGACATAAAAGTAGGCGTCCTTCAGGTCGATCGCTGCAACCAATCCTGGTGCCGCACACATTCGAAAACGCGTTTGGCGGTGAGCATCTTGAACGGCAGCCTGTGAAGGGAGCGGTTCAGAACGCGCAGGTCCAGGATTGGCCGTAACCCACCGGCTTTCTTCGGGACAATGAAATACGGGCTTTAGAAGCCGGTCTTCATTTCGGCTGGAGGGACAGTCTCGATCGCACCCTTCGCCAGCAAGGTTGCAACCTCCGCTCTCATGATAGGGGCATTGCCACCGACCATAGTGGAGCGGACTCCCCTGAAGCGGGGAGGAGACCGCGCGAACTGAATCGCGTAGCCGAGCCTGATCGTTCGTGCGACCCAGCGGGACAGGTTGGGAAGCTCTAGCCAGGCTCCCAACGACTGAACCAGCGGGGTCATGCGAACTACAGACTTCCCGTCGGTGGGGCAGCGAGGCGGTATGGCTGACCCAGACGTGGACGGCATAGCGGCCCGGTGTGGGGGTGCAGCCATAGACCGCGTCCTGACAGAGCAGACCAGGGAAGGACGAACGTTCCACGGGGGTCTGCTCTGCCAGGGGTCTGGCGTCAGAGGGGGATGAGAGTGGTACGGTCCGGGGACGGCGCGCACTGTCATTCGGCTCTGGAACAGAGGAGGACGAGGGGTGCACGGCCCGGGGGCGGCGCACCGTGTCGTCCGAGAACTCTGTGCGCTCAGAAACGGGAGAGTCAGTTCTTTCTGAATAAGGATTCTTCCCCAGCCCTCCACCAGGGAAAGGAGTGGCCCTGCTACCAGCTCCTGGAAAGAACTGAGTCCCATCTCTGAGGAGCCCATCTCAAGAGCGCCGCTTAACCCGGCGTATAGCGGGGGGCGGGGCTGGAGAGGGCTGTGGCGTCCCCCTGCGGCTTCCAGAGCCAGCCCGGGTGAACGGGCGGGGTGGGAGCCGCAGGAGGGCGCCTTCGGCGGTGGGCAGACTGAGGGATCAGCTCGGACGGCGGGGCCGTCGGGGCAGATAAGCCTCAGTCTGCTCGTGGGCGGTTGAGAACTGTTGGGCCAAGCCCTCAACCGCACCGCCGAAGAGGCCGACCTGGGATATGGGGGTGTCAAGCAGATGGGTCCGCCCGACATCCTGCACATCGAACAGGTTCAGCCACAGACTGGTATACATCACCTGACCCAGGGAACGCACGGCCACTTTCGTCGCTCGGAGAGCAAGGTCAGTGGCGGCGCGCAGCTCATTGAAGAGCCCTGGGTCAGTCCCACCCTCGTGCATGTCCGTGAGCATCTGGGCCTGGTAGACCAGCAGAATGGCCATGGCATGCAGTGAGGCGGCTGCCTGTCCTGTAGCGCTATAGGAATTCGCCACAAGTGTAGACGAAAAACTACAGGCTTAGGACGGGTGCTTAGGATCGCGCCGAGAGGAAGCACTCTGAGGACACAGTAGCATCGCAACAGAGCGTTCAACCGGGGGACCCCAGTGTACCCATGGGCAGCGGCCCCGTCGAGGGAAGGAAGGGCGAAGGAGATCAACGAGGGATCGCTGGAAGACACGGGGGTCTTCGAGGATTTCGAGATCTCCTAATGCACATCCGGGAAAAAAGGTATTGGAGTGGACGCTGACAGGAGTCAGCGGCCACGCCCAAAAACCAATCGCCCGGGAAAGCATGGCCGTCATCTCAGGATCTGACTCGACAATGCCATATGCACACCCGAAAGTGGCAGCACTGTCAAATCTTCACTTCCTGAAAATTCTAGCCCACCCTGTGATGCTGCGATGGACAACAGATCGGATTCTGGAGCGTCAAGGGAAACCCGCGGGGCATCCGAAAATAGACCCGGGGAATCCCCTGAACACTCGCGGGTTGCGTCACTGAAGAGGGGGGCGTGGTCCACGGACAAAGAGTCGGCGGATTTGTTCCACGCACACACCCTCAGGTCACCCTGGCCACCAGCCGAAGTAGCACCTCACGTGGAGAGTGTTAGATCGGGGTGTGGATGAGGGGACTCTCTCTCTAACGAGATCATTGAGTCTCGACCGTAATGACGCGATGATCACGTTCCCGCGGGGAGAACGTGAATCATCCACAAACGCTGCTCTAGCGTGATGAAGCCCAAGCACGCAGAGCAGAGAATGTGCCCATCAAAATCGGAAATGAGTCGACCGCAACCAGAAATGCACGGGCGAGCCGTCTTTAAAAAGACGTGCCGCGTGCGAGCTCTTTTGTGAGAGGAGGAAGAAACTCCACGATGTTGAAGCGAGCAGGGAGAAACACACTCATTGGCAGATCACTGCACAGAACAGCAGGCAATGTGAACTCGCTGCAGATCGCCGTCACACCAACACCGGAGAGAGTGGCTCGTCTCGTAGAGTGAAGTCAGAAATGGCTGTGGAGCGAAGAGATACTCTTGGCTCCGAAGCGAAAACATGCCTATTTGCTATGAGCGCGCTCCTTAAATACTCACGAGGTGAGGCGGAGTTACGCTATGCAAATTCCGCAGACCCATGGCATTTCTTTGCCATTGGCTCGTTTTGTAGTACTCGTAGTCGATTGGCTTTCTAAGCGAAACCCCCATTCGTCGTCATCCGACGGAACTCGGAGTGACAACGAAAGGGAACTCATGTTGCGGTGACTGATGGGACGCCTCTTCACAAGGATAACTGATCACTGAATGTTTGAAATAAAAGTTAATTGGCTTGTTGGCTCACTAAGACAGACACAAAGATGTAAGCCACAACGACCTGAGAAATATGTACTTTGAAGATTAAACTAAAATTGAATGAGGGTAAAGAATGATTTTTGCTCTTGAAATTTTAATTAAGAGTATTCAGTTTCAGCAATAATCAAGTACAAAGACCCAAAAGAGATCATATTGAAATCAAAATGACCCCATTTACTTTCATAACAGACATTCCTATTGCGAGCGATTCATAAGTGCACGTTTTTCCACAAAATCATTCTGCCTCTGAAAACACTTTTAGCTGACATCACAAATCCCTCTTACTTTTCAACCCCTCCCTTCCAATCACCTGCCTCCATTCCCATAAACAACGCCCACTTTTCACAATCAAATCACTTCTCAATCTATAACTTAAGTCCAGCCATCTTTAGTTGTTAAATATCGCAAACTTTATCAGATGACTCAAGTAAACTGGGTTGCGAATGGCGTTTCCTGTACAGTAATAAAGTATGAATACACTGCTGGAAACCACGTCTGCAGTCATCACAAAAAACCCCCCAAAGTTTCCAATGCATTAGTGTCAGGTATAATTCATTAATAAAGACCAGGTTGCATCGTATTCTAGCCAAAATCCCTCACTTAACAGGAACACACCTTCTGATCAACATGAAAAATTAGAAAAACAAACAAACAGTTGTGATGTAAAAGTAAGAAGACAGGGTCCATTTCAAGAGCCCAAAACATCAGGCACAGGTAAAACATCTACTATTATAGAGTGATATATTAGTGTGATATATATATGCTGTTAGCACATGCAAGGGGTCTTTTTCTTTGCCTTTTAAGGGTGCTTGAGGCACATTTTGTTTCCCTTGAGGAGTGGGAGTCTCCTGCGAAATTTCAGATCTCCAGCTCAATCTGATTGGTGAGGCTGACATTATAAAAGTTGCAAATTTAACTGCTGCTAGGCAATTATACATCCCATCGATCCCAAAATTACACAAGAGGCAATTAGCTGCAGAGTCTTCATGCATGCAAAGTTAGGTGAGTTTTCACCACAGGGGGAGAAAAGTTACAGCTGCTCAAATAGAGGAACAAAAACACATTCAGCTGCAAGCAGGATTTACTGTCTGGAGGCAAGCACATGCACATCTATGACATTGTAAGGTTGAAACTAGATGGCCTATAATACAAAGAGAAAGCTATCCGTAAGCTTTCCCGGTTGCTAAGTGTCGCAGGACCTCCCAGAATGACATCTTTGCTTAAGTCAGCTTCATTTATATAGTGCTTTTTACAATACAGATTGTTTCAAAGCAGCTTTACAGTGAAAGGACAAAGATAGTGCAACAAAGATTGTTTTGGCTGTACAGCAGCTCTAGAAGTCATTGTCCAGCTTAAGAAAGTGATTGATTGATTTATGGCTTATGGCTGCTCTTTTCTGGACACATCAAGGACGGTCAAGGTAGCATTTATTGTCTCCCTTAGGAGAAATTTGTTTTAGATTAGGGAACTGCTGCCGGATCAACACATAACACATGTAACATACAAAATTAACAAACATTTCAAATCCTAAAAACCCTGCATCATAAAAACAGTATCTCATTACACCACCCTCAGTTCCTGCCTGTTATACCAGCAATTGCAGTTATTTAGCTTCCTGCTGCAATTGCTCATTAATTAACTATATAAACTATATAAAACTATATTTTTTTTATCAAAATATTTTCGTTTTCTTTTCCTTATTTGTGCCAAAAAAATCTAAAGTTATTTTTATGTGATTATTTTTTGGTGTCTATCTTGGTAAATATTTAACACAATCTTCAAAAAAAACTTTATCCAATGCAAACTCTGGAATGGATCTGAAATGGTTCAAATAATATTCCAAAAATTTTAAATGGCACATTATTTTTTTAAAGAATTGTTTCTAGATCATTCAACAAAAGTTAATAAGCAAAACTAAAAATGTGGACTGCTGTTGGCACTAGAAGGCATGAGTGATAAATATGTTTTCTATGCGTTCTAGAAACTCCCGTACACTACACACAAACAAGAACACTAACAGATGCAACACATGCCTGCATAACTGGTAATAACGGGCAAGAGATATACACTGGGTTCTTTTAAAAAAAACACATAAGTAATGAATTAATGATAGCTGTGTTGTGGATTGCTTTCTCAGTAATGACTATTGATTGGATCCCAATCTCCACGGCTATGGAATAGTTTGAACAATCCTGTGGATTGTTTAAAGAGCTTAAACCTCCTGTTGGATTAAAGTTTTGCCAATAGATCTCCATTAAGTCCTCTGTTTATTTGATGACATCTGATATATGTTTCTCTTTCAGATTAAACTTTGTCCTGACCTAAAAAGCTTTCTCCATTAACAATGAAATCTAATCCAGCACTAGGTTTAATCTTTGTCCAGAGAGCTGCCTATTTGAGTCCGTTCCTAATCCTGAATGAAGCTTCTGCAGGAGTCTGGAGGTGTGGAATTGTCTGTGTTACTGCTTTGTGAGACGGGCTGAGGCAGCTAAAGCTGTGAGGATTACCAGAGAAGCTGTTGAGACACATAGAGACATGGCTGTCATTCTGCGAAAGAGGACAGGGACAGGAAGTGATGTCGTCATCGTGTCCCAGACTACAGCAGAGGACATGTTGGGCTGTGAATGCCGATGAGCGCTCTGGCATCCCCGTTCCATCGAATAATAAGTGCGTTTTTTTGGGATTTTAAACTCACGGTGACACTTTAATGTAAGGTCCAATTCTCATTATTAACTAGTTGTTAATTAGCATGCATATTACTAGGATATTGGCTGTTTATTAGTACTTATAAAGCACAGATAATGCATTATTCTGCATGACCATATACATCCCTTAATCCACCCAATACCTAAACTTAACAACTACCTTACTAACTATTAATAAGCAGCAATAAAGAGTGTATTGAGGCAAAGGTTGTAGCTAATAGTGAGAATTGGACCCAAATCTAAATTGAGACCAAACTCACTATTAACTTTTGAATAGCCATCAATGGAGAACATGTTTTTTCATGCAGCGAATTCAGTCAGCAACTCCCATTAAAATGCATTTAGTGATTAAATTTTTTTTTTTATTGAAGGCATAAATGTCCTTACGATTAATTGCTAACAAGCCAAACCTTGACTACCTGGAACATGCTGACCTTGAACCAGGAACTAGTAACATCAGAGGCTCAGGAATGTGCTCATTAAATGCAGCATCGAGGACCATTCAGAATAAAAATGTGGTACAAAACTACATCACTTGAGTTGATGGACATCTTATTCCTATTTTTGTCACAGTGCAAAGGAAATTCTTCCACTTATTTAGCCCACTTTATCCACTAAATACATTTGAAAAAATCTGAAACTCATCTCTGCAAGCGAACGCAAAAGTGTAGCAAGGAACCGCAAATGTATTGTGAGCAAACACAACGTTTCTCGGGGAACGCAAAACTTTTGCGCAAAAGCATCGAAATATTTTTTTCCCCGTATAAATGTTTCTTGAGCAGCAAATCATCATATTAGGATGATTTCTGAAGGATCATGTGACACTGAAGACTATGGAGGACCAGCTCTACCCTGTTACCTAATACCTAATAATGTGTGTGTGTTATTTCCTAATACAGAAATAAATAAATGCTCAATAAATAAATAAGCATACAATTAATTGCCCCAAGAAATACAATAAACAAATAAATGTAGGTAGAATTTAAATTATACAGTGAGACATAAATGTATATATCTCTTTTAATTAGCTTCTTTATTTATTCATCTTTGTAATGTAAGGGGTATACAGTTAAAGACCCAGAACCAGATATGAAGAATGAAGACCCGGAGTCAGAATTATAAAAAATTAAAGAAAAGTTTTACTGAAGATAGTTTGCATTTTCATCAGCAGAAGTCAGCTTCAAGACTCGCACAGGAGTTCGTAGGCTGTAAGGACAGTTACAAAGATCACAGCAGTTATACCATTTCCAAGGTCTAAGCTACGTCATTGCTTACAGGTTGAATGATTCTCATTGGCTAAGAAACATTAAGAGCCTAAACAATTTAACACATGTGAGGAGATAGGGGTGCCTATCGCCATTAGTAAAGATAGTTGTCGTCCACTCAATAGATTTAGGTCTGTGGTGGCCTCGCAGGTTAGAGAAGGGCGCCGGGTTGTCTGGTCCGAACGTCCAGAACCTACATAAAATGTCATACGCACACACACAAATAACAGACACTAGCAAATAACAGCTCCCATCAAGGCTGAAGAGAGTCTGAGCTCCTTATTATCAGTTAAGTATACCAAAACATAATGCTAAAACATTCACTCGTTTGGGAGAAAAACAGATAACTGGCATTTACTCCCAAGGAAGGAAATATACTGGAAAGAATACACTTTAATACAACAATTAAAGTTCGATAGTCACGCTCAATATAGCTTGACCATCTGTCCAGCGAAGGATTATATGTGTCCATGCTGCCTTTAGGACCCTCTAACCTTTCTTCTGATACCAGAGAAAGAGACAAACGGCCTTGTGGGTTACATGGCCTTCGTGTCCTGCGTGTACTACGTGCAATCTCAAAGTAAGATTGGAATGCACCTAAAAGAAACTGGTTACTTCCATCACATGCATTTAAGAAAATATAATTTCACAAGCACAAAGAATATAAAAATGAGTATGTGATAATGAATATATTTGATTATTGATTTTTTATAAGGAAGTATATAAGCATCCAAAAGGATTTATGATTATAGATGTATTTGAAGAGGCAAGGGATTTTGACCAACCCTTCAGTAATAATTGCCTTATTTATTTATTGTCCGTTATAATCTTCAACTTTATTTATTAATGACTAATTTTTTTAAGTATTTATTTATGTGCATGTTACATTATTTTTGTCTGTTTTATTCTTCCTTTGTATTTTTTTTACCCTATTTATTTCTTCAATGCTATTTATTTCTGCCTGTCGTTTTTTTACATTTCTGTATGCATTTCTGCCTCATTATGCAAATGAGGAGGGGCTGTCTTAGGGGGTCAACTTCTGCCCATTGGTTGGTTAGCATTTTACTGCGTCGGTCGAATCTACATGGCTTTTCCCCGCCATAAAGCATTGTTTAGTAATGTCAAACTCAGCAGGCAGACGTTCAGTGTCCGACCTCTTAAGGGAAGCTGCTAATAGACTGGAAGAATTAGAACGCTGTAAGTTTGAGATCTGAAATGTTTCCTCGGGTTGCACACCACTCATACTCGAACTGGAAGCTGTTTATGAAAAAGTAAAGTAAAAGTTAAAAAGAATGTTCAAAGGACCATGCACAGAAAAACATTTCAGATCTCAAACTTACAGCGACATTACTAAACAATGCTTTATGGCGGGGAAAAGCCATGTAGATTCGACCGACGCAGTAAAATGCTAACCAACCAATGGGCAGAAGTTGACCCCCTAAGACAGCCCCTCCTCATTTGCATAATGAGGCAGAAATGCATACAGAAATCCAAAAACGACAGGCAGAAATAAATAGCATTGAAGAAATAAATAGGGTAAAAAAATACAAAGGAAGAATAAAACAGACAAAAATATTATAACATGCAGATAAATAAATAAGGTAATTATTACAAAGGTGAATAAATAAAGAAGCTAATTAAGAGATATATACATTTATGTCTCACTGTATAATTTTATTTCTACCTACATTTATTTGTTTATTGTATTTTTTGGGGCAATTAATTGTATGCTTATTTATTTATTGAGCATTTATTTATTTCTGTATTTATTTTTAAATATGGTATAGCTGGTCCTCCATAGAAGACTGGGGTAATGATGCTAAAAATTCAGCTTTGATCACAGGAACAAATTACATTTTAAAACATATTCACATAGAAAACAGTTCTTTTAAATAGTAATAATATATTACTGTTTTACTGTATTTTTAAATCAAATTAATTCAGCCTTCATGCTGAGCAAAAGAGACTTCCTTCAGAAACAGGAATAGTATTAACTAGTATAGTATATCATATATGTCTATGATACGCCTGAGAGATGTGTGCAGCAGAGCACCGTTTCATTGAAAAAGTGGGTAACTGGACATGAGAGAAGACAGCAGGATTAGGAATCATTTCTACAATGTGTCATAAAGAGTTAAGCATATGCTCAGTGGTTCCTACTGGCTCTAAACTTCATAATATCTGCAGACCTGCTTATATGGTCATTTTAAATGAACTCAAGCGATGTCTTTAGATGCTGTTCACTGTGACTTTAAAGCCTCAGTATAAATGAGGAGAATAAGAAAAATATGTTTTTCCTCACACTTTAAAGACAGGCCTATGGGATATGAGTAAATATGATTTCTCTCAGCGGGGAAGGCCTGAACTGATAAATTTAACCGAACGAGCTGTCATAAAAAGATGAAAAATAGGGAGTTCACCAGCAGCGCTGTCTGTTAAAGGTTCAGTATCATTCCTTTAGCGTTTTTTATTGAAAACCATTCATAACACTGACATTATCACTCAACCATATGCTAATTCCACACGCTAAACTTTCAAACAGAATATTCAAGTGGTGAAGTCAGAGTGTTCATAAAATCTCCTACAGAAGGTCGGGAATCGGTGGCTTTGACGAATGAACTCCTCAGATGTTTAAAATTGAATTGCTGGGAAAGCATGCAGCACAATAAAAAAAATGAATTTGATTTTATTTCGCATTCCTTCGGCACACTAACTGACTGCAAATAGATTGTTGTCTGTGAGGGGTTTACTGAAGGATTAAAAAACACACTACACTGCGATCCTAAAGTAGTTTTATTTTTATATTGATTATTCAAAAAAGTATTCATATTAAGAAAACATTGTGTATATTATGATATTATTATAGATTTCAATGCACATTTAAATTGGCTATTAAGTTTGGCAATTTAAACTTTAATAAAACGATGTTAAACTCGATTAAAACCCTGCATTTATGACCTGCATTGATATATATATATATATATATATGCTGTAAAATATATACGGTAAATGAATATCAAAAGGCACCGGTGGAGGTGCGACAGGCAGAAATGCCCAGCAGGTTTCACCATCTACCTGTATGTTAAACTCAAATTACAAATTGAAAATCATCTTCAAAAGGCTGAAAATTATTGCACATTTTTGGCTACCATATTGCCCAGGTCCAGTGGACACTGACATTGGTTATGCATCATTTTATAGCATTACAGACCATGCACAACGAGGACAAACCAACCAGCGCAGCCATACATTGATCACAATTTTAATTAATAGCTCTAGACATTGACAGAATAACACGTTAATGTGTATGTTTTTCCAAATGCGCTTCTGATTAAAATTACTACATGCAAGAGCAGCAGACCATTGTGTGTTTGAAAGAAATGAGCTGAAGGGCCCTTCACGGCATATAATTAAACTGAAGGAACACCCAGACACTTATTGAGTTGCAGCAGCATGTAATCTTCTGAGGTTTCTCAAAGTAAGCACGCTCAGCCCCAAAACACAAACATGGACACGAGCAAAGATTTACAGCTGCACAGGGACACTGTAATTGCCTTAATGTTAGTTTTACAGTTTTATCCATCCAATCAATCAATGAAAAGATGTAGAAGACCTACTGTACACCACAATTCAGAAATCACTTCTGCTCACCAAGGCTGCATTTATTTGATCAAAAATACAGTTAAAACGGTAATCGTGAAATTACAATTTCAAATAACTGTTTTCTATTTGAATATATTCTAAAATGTATTTTATTCCTGTGATGTGAAGCATCATTACGCCAGTCTTCAGTGTCACATGATCCTTCAGAAATCATTCTAATATGCTGATTTGCTGCTCAAGAAACATTTATTATAATCAATGTTGAAAACAGTTGTGCTGCTTCATTTTTTTTTATATTTGGAAACCATGCTTAATAGAAAAGCATTTATTTGAAATAGAAATCTTTTGTAACATTGTAAGTGCCAGCTTACTAAAAACAAACAAACCAATGACTGACCCCATATTTTAGTGCATTACTATACATCATTATACGATTTTAAAAACAATATGAAATGCTGTTCAAAACCCATTTTACTTCCATAATTTGTTGTATTTCTGAAAATTTGAAACGAGGCCAATAGAGCTGGACAACTAATTTGTTTGTGAAAAATTTGGATTTGGAAAAGCATGCATCAATGAATGTGCACAACAAGACACAAAACACGCATTACGAACACGAATGGGGTATATAATAATCATTTTACAGGACATCATTACTAAAATAACTCCCTGCAGACTCCATAAAGATTCTCATCATCTTAGACCTCATCCTTATTCTGCTCTGGTGACAGTTGGAGACACGTTCAGATGCCTTCTGCCCATTTATCTTCATAAGATGATTAGAGCAGATTACGTTTGACTCGGCCTGTTCAAATATGACGTAATTTTCTCTCAGTCGGAGGCTCTGGTTTCCCATCAGGCCCTCTGGGAAAGAGTTCTGCCTCTTCACAGGTGCACAAACCCTCGGTGCTCACTTAAAACGCAACAGAACCTCTTTGAGACAGAAATACAGAGACGGACACCAGCGTATTCATGCGATCTGACAGAGCACAGGACTTAAAGGGCTCATATCACGATGAAATACAACGTTTCTTTCATCTTTTGAGGCAAGAGTTCATTGTACTATGAAAATGTACTGTAACTTTCAGAACTCAAAACTTTAGCCCAAGTTACTAAAACTAAGATGCGAAAACGACTCGTTCTGTCAGACAAATGAATATATTATAATAACACGACCGTCTGGATTTATACGGCAACGACGCCTACGTGGTGTTCAGAAACTTGGCCTGTTCAGTCATGGTGAGGTGATAAGGAGGAAGAAGTATAGATTATAAATAAATATATAAATAAACAAAAAGATGCACAAAGCCTCTTTCAAATAAGCTGGATACAAACAAGTTTAACAGATCTGATTTGGAACTGCTTGAGATAAATCATAAAAGGATTTGAATGGCTGTTGATAAATGTATGAAATCTAACTTTGCTGAGGTTGCCAAAATACAGCCAACATCAAAACGAGAACAAAAGGACGAGACCGTCATAAAATGTGAACAATTACAGAGGCAACGAGTGAACGGCTATTAAACAGCTCTGTGAATAAATAACAAGACGTGTTATGAGGATAATACACATGGCAATGTGTGAACTCACACCTGGATATCTATCTGACCTTCCTTTAGCCACAACATGAAATGAACTCATGCATAATATAATCTGAATTACCATTGATAACTGTAAAAGAGGTCAAAGTCACAAAAGAATGCTGTCCAATTCACAGACAAACCCAATGAGTGCTTTTTGAATCGGTCTGAATCATTCTGACAACTCACTTCCTCACTGAATCAGTTCAGATGACTCACTCTGACTGAATCACAGTTCGTCATGTCCTAATACCTTTTGAAAGCAATGTCAAAAACGTAAGTCACACATCATGTGAGATCTTTTTGGTTTTAAATCGCATAAATCACACTATTTAAACTCTATTTAGCTTATACCGGTCAAAAATCTGGAAACAATACTATTTATAATGTTTTTGACAGATATTTCTTATGCTCATTGATAAAAAATGTGAAATATTATTACAATGTAAAATAATGGTTTTCTTTTTTAATATTCTTTCGAATATACAGTAATTTATTTCTGTGATCAAAGCTGAATTTTCAGCATCATTACTTCAGTCTTCAGTGTCACATTATCCTTCAGAAATCATTCTAATATGCTGATTTGAAATTGTTACATTATTAAACATTGGTAAATTTGATCATATTATTAAATTTATATAATCAAATTCACATGTATATTATAGCCTTTTATTGTTGTTGTTAATAATAATAGTAATACATATTTATTAACCATAGGTATCTTTTATCACATTGCTGTTGCCAATGTTTTATATAAGCTATATAAGCTATTTCAGCAATATGTTACAGTGACTTTACCACAGTTAAGTGGCGTCCCAATAAAACACGACTTCTAAAGCAATTAAAGTACCAAAGTATCATCGTCCGTGGTTCATTGCTTTAATCTATATCCTTAATCAACAACTGTCGTCAAATCACTGCAATCTACTCGATTATGGGAATAAGGTTCCCATCTGCTGCATGATAAAAACCAACGTCTTTTCTCCATAGAGATCCTGTCGGATGGAATATGGCAGCATAAAAACCAAAGACGCAGAATTGTGCATCAAGAACCCATCCTGTCAAATCAAATTATACCTGCCGAATGCCTGTAGGCTACAGGTGCAGACGATGAGAGTCAAGGCAGGAGTCAGAAACAGACACCATCAAAAACCTGAACGAGCAGCAAATAGTCTGCAGCGCAGTGGAGACACGAGTGAAAGGCCCTTTCATTGTGTGCAGGTTACAGAGGCTCTGTCAAAGAAAGAGAGAGGACGCTGGGAAAAACAGAGAGCAGCTGCGAGGACAGAGTCTCTAGTGTAGCAACGGTTGACGTGTAAACATGTGGCATACTGTCAGACTCTCACACAGGCGCTAAAAACATACACTGCCATATGGTTTAATATTGTAAACGCATCGTCATCTTCAAGCGGCAGAGCCGAGTCGGATTAATCCCAGACAGCCATGGAGCATATCGGTGTCACAATCACATGCGTGTCATCACATCACCGCAAAAAAAGCAGAATCACACTCTACCATTGTGTCCTCAGTAACTTTACAATATGTAGGCACACCGGGGCTAGTTGTCACACTATGGCCCCTATCTTGCACCCGGCGCAAATGACTTTGTACACTGACGCATGTATCATGCCTATTTTGCACCCGCGCAAAGCGGACTTTTCCCTCCACAGACACACGTCGGTTAACTAAGAAAAACACTTGCGCTTCCCGGGGCGGTTCAGCGCAAAGAGGAGGCGTGTTCCGGCGGAAACTTTCCCTCATGCTATTTTGCTGTTCCAGAAAACAATTGCGCCACTGACCAGAAAAAACCTAGTCTAAAGTCAGTGGCGCGTTGCGCGTACATTCAGATGCTATTTTAAGCGCACATGCTTGGCCATAATACAGAGTGTGAACAACGCGCATACACTGTAGATGATTCTCTCATCTACACAGATGCATTTTACTTTTTGCAAATGATACATTATTATAAGGAAAAATATTTAAACACGAGGGAAATCATTGTTGTGTCCATGACGATGGGAAAAATAGGCATAAAGCTTAAACATTTACCCAAATTATTATATGCATGTTTAACCGAAGCTAATTTGGGTGGGTTTGTCCCATCCCCGATGTCACTTCTCTTTCTTTTACGGCCCTGACGAGAACATCGATCTCCTCGGCTGTGAACCGATTCTGAAGCGCGCTGGTCAATGCAACGTTATAATAGTATTGCGCCATGGAACAAGCGCACCTCGTTCATCATGCTCTTAAAGGGAATGTGATATGACGCTCTTATTGGTTTGTTTCCCCGTAACGCCCAAACCACACCTATGAATAATGAAGCTACTTCAGACCAACCCCTTTTAAACTTGCGTCGGGCGCAAGAGTCATTTATCCCGCCGGGAAAATAGCAACAGCGCCGGGATCCGCCCACAAAGTTACTTGCGCTTTGCGCTTTGACACTTGCGTTTCAGATCGTTAAAATAGGGCTCTATGTCTCATTTGATAATCCAAAAAGGAGCATTTATAACAAACATGTTGCTGTAACCTATCACGCTAAGTACTTCTCAAGCAACACAACCACGTAAACGTCAGTAGAGCACAACATCTTGCAATGCCAAGTTTCTTGTTTTCCCAAAAAACACAGACTTCAACGCTTTCACGTGAAAGACAACAATGGTAACAATCATCAAAATGGATCATTTTGAAATTAACTCGGATGAATTAATTTCAGACAAGTTATTAAATGAGATCAAATCTGTAACAACAGAGAAAAAAACAAAACAACCAAATGCATCCACAATAATTATCCATGCCCCAGTGCATGCTGGGAAAGCCATCACAGCAAAATCTGCAGAATTTAGTGACGACAAAACACTATTTGGACATCATTAGTTGATGTTTGAGTCACATTGAGTCTATATGGGCATTACAAAGTCATGTGTTTTGTGTGATCCTGGAAGATATATGCGTGATGAATGTATAACATCATGTATATATAATTGATTAAAGGGTTAGTTCACCCAAAAATGAAAATTATGTAATTAATGCCTCGCCCTCATGTCGTTCCAAGCCCGTAAGACCTCCGTTCATCTTCGGAACGCAGTTTAAGATATTTTAGATTTAGTCCGAGAGCTTTCTGTCCCTCCATTGAAAATGTGTGTACGGTATACTGTCCTAGTCCAGAAAGGAAATAAAGACATCATCAATGTAGTCCATGTGACATCAGTGGGTTAGTTAGAGTGTTTTGAAGCATCGAAAATACATTTTGGTCCAAAAATAACAAAAACTACGACTTTATTCAGCATTGTATTGTCTTCCGGTTCTGTTGTGTATCCGCGTTCAGTGACGCTGCTGACGTAAGACGCTGCTGACGTGTGTCTGGTCGTCCGTGTATTCGGGTTCATATAAATATGGCTGGGCAAAAAAACGCAAGTCTTCCTCTGTGTGGAAATCCTTAGACATGTTTGTGAAGATTGTTTTGTTTCCAGCGTGCGTCTCCCTCAGACTGTAAACGAAGCTCGGGCGCACCAGACACACGTCAGCAGCGTCTTACGTCAGCGGCGTCACTGAACGCGGATCCACAACAGAACCGGAAGACAATACAATGCTGAATAAAGTCGTAGTTTTTGTTATTTTTGGACCAAAATGTATTTTCGATGCTTCAACACACTCTAACTAACCCACTGATGTCACATGGACTACATTGATGATGTCTTTATTTCCTTTATGGACAAGGACAGTATACCGTACACACATTTTCAATGGAGGGACAGAAAGCTCTAGGACTAAATCTAAGATATCTTAAACTGTGTTCTGAAGATGAACGGAGGTCTTACGGGCTTGGAACGACATGAGGGCGAGTCATTAATGACATAATTTTCATTTTTGGGTGAACTAACCCTTTAAGGTCCTGACACTGTGATCAGAATCTCATTATTGATGTAATTCTCTTTTTAAATGGAAAATAAGCTGCACTTGAACCACAAGCTGTTATTTTAAGCAGAAAATAAAGGTGCAGCAGGGCAGCACAATGAGAAACAGTGTTAGTTACAATGTTTAATGAAGATCAAAACAGGAGAAACGCTGAGAAAAAAACAGACACACCTCTTTAGTTCTTTTTCTCAAAAGGGTTCAGTGTAAATGAGCGGTTGACACGTCCTGCGGTGTGACACGTTCTACTTCCTTTAAAACAGCATTTTGCTAATTATTTTGTAATTGTTTCTTTTGTTGCAGCTTTTATGACCAGATTAAGTGTGAGTCTACATGGAATATTTGTTCTTTTCAAAAATGAATTTGCAACACCATGAACTACAATAGCGAGGGCAATAATAATAACGCTGATTATAAATGTGAAAAGAAACGGTGACCATTCATTGGACATGAGATGTACTTTACACTGTATATATTCATATAGGGTAACCAAGGCAACCAATAACGTCTATGGGCACGATATGGATCAAATTCATTTGTGCATTCAGCAGATGCTTTTATTCAAAGCGACTTTGCATTCATGGTGTACATTTAATCAGTTCATGCAATCCCTGAATTGAACCCATGACTTTGGTGTTGCTAACGCCATACTGTTTGAGCAGGAACAAATAAAGTCAAATTTTACCGTTGCAAAATCTACTACATGCCTTCTCTGATTGATAGTTTATACTTTTTTAGCAAGTAGCGTTCTAAAAATGTCTCCCTTGATGGTTCAGGTGTCTTTTTACCGTGAAATCTTTACTGATTTTTGTGAAGTAAATGCAACAATAACTTTTTGTTGTTATTTAATGTATTTAATGTGTTTAATAAATGTAATGTTATGTTATTTGAACATATTGTGTTTGGTTATGTTCTGGTGAGATATGTCCTCTCTAAATCATTAATTATCTAAAAATGTCTTCTCTCTTGTGACAATTCCACATTAAGTAATCAGGTGACTGTCACATGACTAACTAATTGTTGTTTAAAAGGACTGTGAGTGTGGCCCTGTCCCAATATCCGCACTTGCGCCCTTGTGCCCCACAATGCGCGTTCTCGCTTAAGGGTGCAAGACCGTAGGGTGTCCCGATTGTCTAATAGTGTTCTCCAGGGGTGATCATAAGGGCACTTAAAGGGTTAGTTCACCCAAAAATGAAAATTAAGTCATTAATTACTCACCCCCATGCTGTACCAACCCCGTAAGACCTTCGTTCGTCTTCGGAACACAAATGAAGATATTTATGATTAAATCTGAGAGGTTCATGACTGCTACATAGGCTCCCTAAGGGAATGACACCGGACGGCCCAGAAAGTCATTAAAGAAAATGTTTAAATATTCCATGTCGCAACAGTGGCTCAACTATAAGTTTATCAAGCGACGAGAATACTTTTTGTGGGAAAAAACAAACAAAAATAACGACTTTATTCGTCTATTCCTTTTCTTCCTTGTAGGCCTGAAACGAGACTTCAAGAGATTTCCACGACGCATGCGCGAGAATTGCGATCTCCTTCAACTACTTCAGTTAAGTTCTCGCGCGTGCGCGTCGTGGAAATCTCTCGAGTCTCGCACAAAAAGTATTCTCGTCGCTTGATAAACTTATAGTTGAGCCACTGTTGTGACATGGAATATTTAAACATTTTCTTTAATGACTCTCTGGGCCGTCAAGTTTCATTCCCTTAGGGAGCCTATGTAGCAGTCATGAACCTCTCAGATTTAATCATAAATATCTTCATTTGTGTTCCGAAGACGAACGAAGGCCTTACGGGGTTGGTACAGCATGGGGGTGAGTAATTAATGACTTAATTTTCATTTTTGGGTGAACTAACCCTTTAATGCACCCCTTTCGCAAGTGCGCATCAGACCTCACTTTGCTATGGGATACTACCCAGAATCCTTGTAGTGTTGTGACATTTCGAACAGCTAACCAATGGGGGAGAACGGTTGCTATGGTGCTGTTCGGGAGCGGAAACTCCGAAGATAAAGGAAGCCGGTGTGTTGAAGTGTTTTTCAAGGCCGCGAAATTTAAAAATATTAGTGTTATTGTGTCACGAAGTGTAGTTTTAAGAGTTTTTCAGTCGAGAATATAGTTGTTTAAAGCTCAAATCTGTGGTTTATTTATAAAGATAGCGCCCATTTAAAAATTTGATCTGACGTTTTCGGAGTTCCAGGAGTTCCTGGCGTTCAGCGCTCATGTACCCCGCCTGGAACAGCCTTACCTCGGCTAGTCATTCTGACGTTTCCCGCGGGCTCTGTGTCTAGTGGTTAAACATGAGCTATAAATCGGCTTGTGTACGTCATCTAACGGGCGATCTTTGGTCTCATTAATCTATGATTTGTTCCCTGGCAAATCGTTTTGGCTGAGGGCAAAGTGAAGTTTCATAATGTTATATATTTAGGCTATTTAACTGTAACGTTGTAACGTTAGCCTGTTGACTTATGTTTGACTGAATCTTTTAACTTGCTTTATTTCTTGACTTATATAGCTTCTTATACTTTTTAGGCTACTTATACTTTAATAATGGCTATTATTGATCAATAACACTGTAAAATTGATCAAAAGACAGGGTTGTGTCCTTTTATTTCATATAGCCTATGTTAGACTATTTTAATATATAGCCTGCCTATATATAATATATCACCAACACATCATGTATTTTTCATGTATGGGATGGGAAGAATTTCATATATCAATTTCCATAATAACATAATTAAAATTGCATTTCGAATCGCTGTGAATACGGTAAGGCAGTATAAGCTCAGGTAAACCTCAATCACAATTGATCTTATCACAATTTATCTTAGCCAAAAACTGTTTTAATATTAATAACATTAACAGAAAGGTTGGTAGCTAAGAGTAAAAAAAGATATATTTTTTTTCATTCAAAGGATTGTGTCATGTTACAGCTATTATAAGCAACACGCGCATTAGCCAAATGAACGGTGTTTGCTCCCCTGATCACAACAGAAGTGATGTAGATAGTGACGTGTGCAAAACTGTCCCAATTCTGCTCTTCACAGCTTCGGGCCCTTGCGCACTTACTCCGCTAAGTGCACTTTTAACAAGTGTCCACTTCGAGGAAGACCTTAGGGCGTAGTGTGGGTATTGGGACAGGGCATGTGTTTGCAACCCACATTCTGATGAAGGCTCATTAGCCGCAACGTGTCGGTGTGCGGTTATTTGTAAAATAATTTCAATTGCCTAAGCCGTGACTAAATAAAGGCTTCTTATCCATATATCAAATTCATATATCCATATATCTTCAATTCTCGAGTGCCTTGATACGTTTTTATGAGTTGAACAATCCCTACACCCAAAGACCGATACCGATTTCACACACCAAGTAGCACTTTTTTTGCACTCCTTGCTTTATAACATATTTTTGCTCACTTTGGGCCTCTGAATAAAACGAAGTTGTTGTTTTCCTCCTCAAGTATGAGCTCCATATTCTCACTATATCACACTATGAGCCATAAAAGCCTGATGTATATGATACTCAACAAAACACACACACATTTTAATCCTTTACTTTTGGTAACACTTTAGTTAAGGTTCTAAAGTGTATATAAGGTATATAAGTGTGTATAAGGTTCATTAGTTAACATTAGTTAATGTATTTACTAACATGAACTAACAATGAGCAATATATTTGTTACAGTATTTATTAATCTTTGTTAATGTTAGTTAATAAAAATACAAATGTTAATGGTTTGTTCGTGTTAGTTCTCACTGCATTAACTAATGGTAACAAATACAAGCTTTGATTTTAATAACCTATTAGTAAATGTTGAAAGTAATATTAATTAAGATTAATAAATGCTGAAGTATTGTTCATTCTTAGTTCATGTTAACTAAGGTAGATAACTAATGTTAACTAATGGACCTTATTGTGAAGTGTTATCAAATATTCTGTTTTGAAAAAAATCTGACCAATATTTCATAACAGCTTGTCTACTGAGTACAAATATACCCTTTACTTCGTGAACCTTTTCAGCAACAGCAATCTTTTTCAGCTCAATTTTCTGGACCACGAAATCATTTTCTGCACCAACTACAGCAGAGGTGTTCAGAGAGCTCATTCCTGATGGAAGACGGACCCCCTGAAGAAAGGTGTCGGGCCGCAGCATGAAGCAGGAGCTACGGATCGCCGTTGTCTCGTTTAAGTAGTCTGAAGAACATATTAGTTTCTCCCACAGGAAATCAGCTGATGCTGAGGATGGTTTTTAAACGCTGTAATGGTAGACTGGGGACCAGTAAAGGAAGAGCCGTGTTCTCAGATCCACAAACCAGTAGTTGACCCTTATATTCACCGGCTGTTTTACGTGCAGAAGAACCTCATGCACGTAATGTAGTTAAGAGGGACAGGGGGAGAAAAAAGAATCCGATAAACCGCTAATACTCGCCTCTGCCGTGGGAAATAGCCAACCTCAATTACTGGGACTGTAGCCGAAGTGGCCTCTGTATCATTGAGGAGCGGGGAGCAATGACATCTGTGACAGCGATCGCCTGATGTCACCAGCGTGAGGAGTGAAAGCTGACCGGCTCTGGTGTTTAACTGCCCGCGGCAGCGGCAAATTGCACGACTGCTCAATGAGACAACTGCAAAGCATTTACGCATGGACTTTGTGATATATCTGAGCTAGCGATACATCAATCACTCTGACGCCAGATTCTGGCCACTGAAACAGATGCAAAGAGTGTTAATGAGTCTTAGCAGACACCTAGATTCAGCACAAATACTCGTTGACTGAGGACAACGAGGTTTCAGATGCAATGGATATTGGAGTCATTTCATACTTGTACTGTATGTCTGAAGTCTACATAAGTGGGTGTTTGCAACCTATTTTACTTCTGTAATGTGACATTTCAGAGGTTTTTTTGATTGGACTGTGAAAAGTTGTAGTAGCATTAAAATATAAAAATGGCAAATATTTTTTCTCACTGAAGCTGCGCATGAACCAGGGTTGTGCAAACTTGAAGAATCGGCTCCCTTTCAGTTCATAAATTTGAATTGGAATGACAGGAAGAGGAATTATTCAAAGAAAATGTAACAAAGATAATGCATTATAGGTAATAGTGTTTTTCCACCCTGGTCCATGAAAGAAAGGGAAAGAAGGAAGGAAGGAAGGAAAGAAGGAAAGAAGGAAAGAAGGAAAGAAAGAAAGAAAGAAAGAAAGAAAGAAAGAAAGAAAGAAAGAAAGAAAGAAAGACTAAATAAAACAAATAACAGGAATGTGTGAATTCATTTTATTTCTACTGGAATCTATTCTCTGGAATTTAAAGGACATTTTTTCTTTAAATTCTGAATAGCATACAATACTGGCATGAACATATCAGCATTGTTTTGCTAACTAAAACTATTAAAAAAATCGTTTTAGGTCGTTTGGAATAGAGCTGAAATAGAATATAACATACAGTAAGTAGTAGATGCAAAACTTCAACTTAAAGAACTTACTGAAATAAATAAGTCCAAGTTGACTTATTTATTAATGAAATCAAATAAAAAATTTAGCTAAACAGAAATATATAAAAAAAAAGACAAAAGCACATCAATTATTAAAACAAATTAAAAATAAATAAAAAATAAATAAAAGATCATTCAAAATATTCATAAATACTACAAAAGTATATAAATAATATTAAAATAACACTGAAACATATACAAGTATCCACTCCATAACTTTAAACCAATGCATCTGCATTTCTCCTCATCTCTAGCTTGCTTCCTAATCCATATTTCTAATAAACCTGGCATTGTGTATACTATAAATATTGTTGGCTCTGTGACAACTTGATCGGATCACAAGTGGACGACGCTAAATACAGGTGTAAACGGTTTTGAGCTTGTCCACTTTCGACCACTTCCAGAGGAAAAAGCCACGAAAGACCGTCTACTCTCCGTCTACTGACCTAATGCATAAACATTATGGGAAGTGTGCTGGCCAGATGGGATTTAAACTTTGTCGGATGGAGACCCAAGTTTGGTTTGAAGACGAAAAACGTACCAAGAACAATGTTCTCTCACCATTCCTGATTTCTAACACTCACTCGGCAGGTCTTGCGGCTGTCAGAGCAGAAACTAAAGCTGATGATCTCCGTATGTTTTCCGTGTCTCCAGTCCTGTTCATATGTAAATTGCATGAGCTTATTTCGCCCATTTGATCGAAAGATCTGAAAAAAAACATACATTTACCCACACAGAAATCGAAGAAATCAGGACAGAAGTGGTTGAAAAAGGACAAAAGAGACGGATTAAAACACCATTGTGATCCGCATCTGAACGCATCTTAATACCAGGTGAAAACAGGGCCTAGTCACTTTGGACGCATCTGCTAAATGAATAAATGAGATATACTCTCTATGACTAATATGCATCACATAGACAGGGTCACTCTACTCCAATTTTTTGTCTGCTCCTGTTCTTATTTTGGCAAGCTTCTCATTGATTTTTGGCCAAAATGCAGCGTCGCAGTACGTGTCGGGAAATGTCAGCAGTGGTTGTTTAGTCTGTCACCACAATCCGTTTTAATCAGTCAGACTTACAACTCAAGAGGGCGAGATTTCAGCAAAAACAGTCGGTGGATGTGACATCCCAGACTGAAATCGAATAGTTTCAACTTACAGCCTGCTTGTGAATGAGCGTTTTGCATCTAACCCCAGTCTGTGTGGCTGTGTTGATGTGTCACTCCCAGCTTATTAGTATGCCAAGGACAAACCACCTGCTGTTGAGGTTTACACTCCAGAGGTTCGTTTGATTACAAATGTCTTTTCAGATGGTGTGTTAAAGAACAAAGAATGGAAGGATTGGTAACGAAGAGGAGGAGAGATGAAAAGGGGAAGGCGTGTATTGATAAGACGGGTTGTGTTGTTTGACATGCTTGTGATCTGAATACTGCTGTAGTTTAACAATCTAATGAAAGTGCTAGTTAGCATATATAACGATCAGAGCAGAAACATTCCAGTACAGTTCAAACCACTGTAATTTGAGCCTAAACTATAAGCTATCAAATCTCGCTTCATACATGTTCCTGGTCTTATTGTGCATGAGTCATTGGTCCATGTTATTCTGAATAAAAAAAAAAGTACATTTTGTAATCTTTTACCAAAATATAATTACTTACTCCACCTCAGAAATGATTTTCTTGTACGGCTGATATCACAGAACTCTCTTATTTTTCAATTATCTGATGCCATTCTAGAGTAAAAGTCAATTTTTTAGGATCCAATCAGCTTCTGATGGGTTCCCACCCAACATTTGTCAGTGAACCTGTTTTACTGGGAAATATATCAGATTACAGAAGTAAAATGGGTTGTGACATTTTTTGCCACATAAGCAAATAAGAAAGTGGCTCCAAAAAGTAGTTGGGCACTTAAAATGTATCAATGTTACTGGGACACAATTGGAAATGACGCAAGATACTTTCTGAGAAAACACCTCAGAACCCAGAGGGTTAACTTAAATTTTCTTCATTTCTGCTCAGTGTCTTTTAATCAGCTGGTGATTTTTAGTGGATGTACAAAATCTGTTCTCTTCAAGTTCACATGAATGTCCAGGCAGACTAACTACAGGTGGAGTTCAACACATTAACTATGAACATGTTCAACTTTTTGACTTTTCCTCGCCCACGGCATACGCAAAAAATTGGGGCGAGGCCTGGTTGAGTGGAGAAAAATGTATGACCTCTTTAACTATGCAAATTAGAGGTCGACCGAAAGTGGATTTTACAGAGAACGATAACAAGGCTGGACCGCACTGGGGTGCGTCTCCCGAAAGCATCGTTAGCCAACTATGGTCGTTATCAGCATAGTTCAACGAGTCGGTGTTTCCCGAACCTGTCGAGCTGTGGTTAGAAGGAGAGTTTCTAGATTGCATGACATGTGGACTTAAAGAATCCTTATCTTGAGTAAAATAAGCAAGCTGACATTCAGTACAACCTGTGTCTTTTATTTAGAATACATACAAATGTAATTTACGTCTTTGAGTTTGTCAAGAGATTTAAAGCACCGTTTTTGAAGACTGCGCATGTGCGAACTATGTAAGAACGAGTCTATGATTGAATCTGGAAATAAAGCGAAATAACTGAGAAAAATTTGAAATATTCCTCAGATGCCATGTCTGTAATTTATATCAAAACATCTAGCATTAATTCGATCTCAAACAGTTTCATTAAAATAAGTTATTACTCCACCACTTGCGCGACGTCATAAACCAACGTGGTTGAACGGCCACTTTGCGACAATATGGTTTCGGGAAACAGTCGTGACTAGTTAGTTGATTTCTTCAACGATGCATCGTACTGTGGTAGTGAAGCATCGAGTTACGGTACGTCGTTGTACGGGAAATGCACCCCTGGCCGATAACTGAATAATCAACCGATAGTTTTAAATTCGATACTTGAAAGAAAACAAACATAACACTCCAAGTAAAATAGTGCTGACCTTTATTACAGAAAAAAAACAAACAGTACAGAACCATGAAAATGTACTTTACTTTTTAAATGAAATAAATGTTTAAATTTTAATCTCTATATTTATTTACCTCCTAGATTCCTGCTTAGCTACTGTTCGGATGCTTTTGCTTACTGCTCCGTGTTTTGCTCTTTCGCTTATTACTATATTACTACAAAAAAAGTGGAATTTTTATCCGACCAGCTGCCAGCAGATTACATCCCTGAGACGAGACAACACAGCTGCCTATATATAATACCCCCATCTGGTTCAGAATCTACTTGCTGCACAAACAGCCACAGACTTCTACAAAAGATTACAGTTCTTGAGACAAAGGTTCTTGTGGTCCTGCCAGAACACACAGGAAAGCTTCATCATGGTGGACCCCCCCAAGCATTCAGCCGGTGAGTCCTGTAAATATAGTGCTCCTCGACAGGCTATATCGAGCAGTAACTGATGAATCTGAGCACACTAACCGATGGCATAAACAGGGAGCGAGACCCTGAGGCGCTCGAGACATCAGATTGTCACAAGTAACACATATTGCAGCATTAGCTTCCTCTACCCCAGAATATACAGCTCTGACCCGACATGCCAGCACGAGTGTCCTACCAGCACCAGTACATCTTGAGAACAGATCTGAAGCTTTAATGAATGTGGGTGAAGAATCCCCAAACATGATCAGACACAGGCTAGATCCTATCAGTCAGTTAATATTGCAGCTAGCAGGCGTTCAAGGTTGAACAGCCATACTGAGTCATAGCTGGGCGCCGTCGGTGTGTGTACACTCAAAACAATGTGTTCGAATTTGAAAGAACTGAAATCGGATGTGTTTCTGATACGATTCTGTCGGGTGCATGAACATATCAATTTGCTTTCTCACGTCAATAGCTTTATATATGCAACTGGGCTGGCTAACAAATGCATAAAAGTGACCAGCTGGCTATAAACTAATGCAAACAGATGGTAACAATTGTGACATTGAACATTTGGGTCCACTTGGGTGTATTTTTTACACTGTAACCACTTGAGATAATAATGTTAGCGTCCTCTCAGCCTAGACATCAAACATAATGCTGTTCTTTTACTAAGCAGCATCTGGTAAAACAAATTAATGACTTTATAATGATATGAAAACATGTACTGTATACATACTGTTTCTTTTGCTATGTTTTAAGTCAGTATCTGAAGAGTCCCACTCAGTGCAGTGCGCAGTCTCACGTGTCAAAACAAACTCCACGACTCGAGGCATCAGTGATAGTTTTTAATTGGGCTCTAGAGGTCTCTCCTGATGTACATCTCCTGATGTATTATGACAGCGCACCCTTCTCAGCCACTCACTTTCCGGACACAACCCGAAAAAACTATGGGTAGGGATTTTTGCCGACAACTGATTGTTCCAATAATTGGATATCAGTGCCGATTAATCGGCAAAACCGTTCAATTGGTCTACCACTAATGCAAATGCCTTTTTGGCTCACTGTAACACAAATATATGAACAGTCACATAATCATTCACACTTGTAGTCCAGTTAACTTGGTTCGTTTGGTCCGGACCCAAAGAAAATATTTAGACCTGGTCCGCTAGCGTTTACATTGGCATTTTAGCACTGAATCTAAAGGCACAGGGATGTGTTCACAACCTGATTGGTCGTCTTTTATTATGTACATTTCGCGACGAAACTTACCAAACATCCAAAACAATGCTGTGTTCTAGGCTAAATGCGCTTGTTGCATGAGCATAACCGACATATGATGCTATTATGAGCAGCTGAGAACTCGTGAAGAGCTTATGAAATGTGTAAAAGAGTCAAAACAGCGTCAGGAATCCCTCCGTCACACACACAAACCAAGATCTGCAGTGAGGAGACGCGGTTCTGATGCCTGAACTGAACTGTGATGAGCAACATCGAGACAATGGCGAGAAAAAATCGTTCTGTCCTGTTTAGAGCCTCATCTTGTGACATCATGTCCCGTCTGTGGTTTGTTTACATGTCTTTGGTCCGTGTTGGGTTCATACATCATTCGAAGTGAACCACACCAGAGTTTGTTTGGAAGCAGAGCGAGACCCATCTTTTTCTCAGTCCGCTTGTTTGGTGCGCACCAGGGTTCGGATGGCAGCGTTCACACAATGAAGCGCACTAACAGAGCAATCGCACCAGGGTTCGTTTTAATCCAACCAAACATGCCAAGTGTGAACACACCCTAAGAAAACAACTTTCACCAGCAGGTCTTCATTCGGTTAAACACTCAGGTTAACAGCATAAGAGACAGATGCTAAAGGGTTAAAGTAAATCTCGAGAGCTGGGAAAGTTTCCGTGGCTGATTCTGGAACTCAGAGAGTTATTGCTTTTATTTTAGGAGCAGTCAGGCTCTCATTGGTAATAAATTGTGGTGCTCAATATCCGATCCGTGAGGTGTCAGTTATGAAGACTGAACTTGGCACGGAATTTGTTTTCCATCTCTTAAGCGGCCGGGCTGCAGCCTCTCCAAGAACATCGATTGCCCTTTTCCTTCTCTTCATCCTGAGCAGATACAGTAGCATGGCAGTAACTGGTAATAACAGGGCAAAAAACAGGCCGCTTTAGCCTTGAAAATGTCTGTTAATAACTTTGAGGTCAGTCTGTCTGAAACCTAGCGGCGTGTGGAGCAATGTACAAGTGTTGCACCCGTGAACCTATTGCTGCAGAGTCCGACTTTTGACTATCAGCGTAAAAACTGCTCCATTTGGCAGCTCATTCTGGCCAAGAACTGCCCATTTGGACAGAAAAGGATATGTAAAGCAAACAACTACATGTTTTGACAAGCTGTTTAGAGATAATGTTGCAGACACAGTTCAGCTCATGAATATTGATTAACGGACACTACTTCACCTAATCAATATTCATGAACATCCAGTATTGCTATTGTTATATAAAACTATTAAAAAATAATGAAAAAATAAAATAAAATATAAATAATACATGAAAAACTTCGAATATTAGAAATGTTAACTTGGCAACTAGCTGAAATAAAAAAAAAGTTGAAGTATTAAAATGAAAACTAATTCAAAATATTAGTAAACGCTATAATAGCATATGAGTAATACTAACGCTTTGCTCTGGACTGCTGTGACAAGGTTCACTGACCGTCTAAAGGCTGAACGACCCTGTGCTTATGAGTATCCATTAGTCAATGATAATAAAATGGCTGCATTGGATTGTAAAGATAGATCTTCTGTTTATTGAAAGTGACTGGAGACGGTAAAAGAGCGGGTCTCATTGATCTCTTGGCTGATTATAAAACGAGACTATGACCTCATCAAGAAAAGGCGACTAAAGCACTGCTTGAAACTATATGAGATGACTGATGCATCTAGAATTTACTGTTGCTAAACAGAAATGATCTGCCTATATACTAAATATGACTGGACACGCAAGGTTTCATCCAAATATTTCTACATGGTTCGCTCAAAAATAAAAACTGTCATCATTTACTCAACCAAACCTGCATTAAGGCCCGTTCCCATCAAGAACGATAACTATATTAGCGCCCAGTCCCACACCAGCGGATGAGATTGTTCTGTTTATTCTAAGAGCATGCTTGTCTGTCACTGTAAAGTCTTGAGCTCGTTACAGCGGGATGGATTCTGATTGGCTGTCAATGTTTTATCGTTCATCAGCTAGATAAAATCGTTCTGAAAGTGATTCCACCGATATCTGTGCTGTTACCATTATAGTTGTGGTGTGGAGTCTGCTATTCTTCAACATTAAGGAAGATTTTTAGAACTATATCTTTATCGTTATCTATAGAGTTATCGTCCTTGGTGTGAACTGGCCTTTACTCTTTAAAATAAAGGTTTTAAGAGTATATGGAAAAGAGCAGCTTGTGTGTTCCACAGAACAAAGGAAGACATACACGTTTGTAACGACTGAGTAAATGATGATGATTTTAAATTCAGCTAAGAAAACCTTTAGTGATAACTGTAAAGACATTACTTTTACAGGGTTTCTTAAAGTAACACTATGTAGTTTTTCAACCTTCATAATATATTTCCAAGACCCTTGTGATGGTACATCGACTTACAATAGGTTAAATGACACGTCTGCCATAGCCTGACGTGGTCTGTATCGCTTTTACTTGCACTATGTAACTTCGGGTTTCGGGTAGTAACCGGAGCACAAAAAGAACTACAAATTCGACTGTTTTACGGCATTCATCACTTCCCCCACCACTTCCTCAAATTGTCTGTGGCCATTGTTGATTCCAAAGCCGGTGCTGGATAAGGGCCTGCTCACATATCGCGTCTTTTGCGCGCTCAAGTTCGTTATTTCAAATGTTAAACTATAAGTGAATGGCGCCAAAACAGCGAGCGTGCGCGTGCGACAGTACATTTACATTTTACATTTAGTCATTTAGCAGACGCTTTTATCCAAAGCGACTTACAATTGAGGACTAAACCAAGCGAGTCATCGTGAAGAGGCAAAAACAACGCAAGAAGTGCTCAAAATACAAAGTTCAGACATAGCTCAGAGTAGCATAAGCCAGGCAAGCGAGGATTTAAAGGAAAGGATTTTTTTTTTTTTTTTTTTTTTTTTAAAGGCTGTAGGCTGCGGAAGGCTAAATTATTTACGAAAGCGGTAATGGACAATTCCGCTTCCAACCTGTAGGGCGACCGCAGAGGAAACGTTCCTTGGTGTTGCTTTAACATATTGGGTTTGCTGCAACTGGGTGTATTTTTAACTGGATGCTGGCCAGCAATCTCATCTGACAGCCTTTCTATAATGCTCTACAGAAACCCATTCCCCACTGCACTCATGCTGACCGAATGTCACACTCTATTTCAAATATCTCAGCTCCATCTACACTGCATTACAGACGTGTTAAACACACTAGATGTTGCACACTTCCCAAAGAAACCGGAACCCATAAGCTGCTCTATTCATGATTAGTTCACTACTTTCTATTTGCTTGAGCATCTATAAAGCAGAACGATACACGTTTTCTTTGTTTTCTTTGTTTCAGATCGTTCTCCTAAAATTCTTTGGAAGAAATTCTACAGTTGTCATCCAATAAGAGTAGTAGGCTTAACAATTATGGATAGAAGCAGTTCATACAGTATAATTTGGTCTTAGAAGAATCTGATGAGACATGTTTGAGCTCATATTAAGATCTCTGACTTCTGATTCCACTTTGTAAAACTAGAGGAATCGCTTTTATTTCTTAGGAAAAACATCTGAGAAGCAGAAAAGTCTCACTTTGCTCTCAATTTAATCTCATTGCTGCCTTGGAGAAACAATTCCTCTAACAAATGCTCCACTCAGCAGCATTTTTTAATGTGGTAATCGATTATTTGGACTGCTGGTTTATATAAATGACACCAGAACATTATTTTTGCACTCTGCAAATTCCACTAAACTAATAATCGAAATGACTACCAATGTTATTTTTCAGTTATACAGCCATGAAATTAGCACCAGTAAAGGACTGCTGGAAAACTTCATATCTAAAGCTGCTCATCCAGCACTTGTGCAGGACAGACAATGAAAGACATTTAGGGACAGATTAACATGAGAAGAGCGCAATTCCCCAAAAAATGATCTTCTGATGAGACGGATCATTTCCAAAAATGACCAACACCATCTACCAAGTGCAGCGCAAGTTAGCGTCTGGTTTAAGACATGCTTTATGCGGGCGGTAAATAATGGCACAAACACCAGTAAATTGACAAGAGCAAATCGTAGTAAATCACCTTGCATGATTCATTTAAATACTCTCCTACCATACATTTGCCAAAAGAGGGTTTGCGCTGGAGCAAGCTGTTAGTAAACCAGGCCCTCAAAGTGAAGTACAAAAAAGATCACAGTGAAAATCTGGAATTTATAAACTTGGAAATAAACCACTCAAATATATAAAAAATGTGAGATTGATTATATGGCTCCCTCAGGTGTTCTTGCTTCTACTGAAGCTCAAGAACATCTAAAATTATGGAGAACATGATCCTCAGGTTTTGCTCCAGTGTTGCCCTCATTACAACAAAAGAGAGACAAACGAGTCAATTCAACTTTTACTCACATTGTTATTCTAATCATTTTCTCTATGCTCTCAGACTTTCGGTCCCTCCATACTTCGAAAATCTCATCTTCGCTGCTCAGACTTAGAAAAACGCCCCACCGGGGAACATGAGATTAGAGATATCACAGCCGGTTTTATCCGATAACATCAAATCAGAATCCCAACCTGGAGATTATCACGGCTACACCAGCAGGCAAAATACGGTGCGATAAGTCGATTTTAATTTTTCCTCTATACGAATCATAACTGGATTAGGACAACTGCGTCTCTTTGTCTTTTATCTCTCATCTCCGTCAGCCTGTTGACATCATTTTATTTCATATATTTTTAGCTGTGATATATCAAAAGCGGCACACTGACACATCTGTCATCGCTCTCATCCGTTAGAGAGTAAAAAAGTGACAGCATTTCTCCGTGAGGAATCACACCCGTGCACCTGCGAGATCATCTGTGTGATCAGAGCCAGAATTGCTCTCCTTTTCTTTGCAACGTATAGTGACACGACAGCGGCGCGCTGACCTGCTCCGTGCTCCCGCTCTCGGGATAAATAAACTGGCTCCTCTCCTCTGGCGGTACACAGAGCTCCACACACTCCACCAAATTTAACAACACGCCCACATGAACCAGCTCTCAAAGAGCCTCTGTTTAGAAGGTCGACGTCCTGGGGAGAAGAAGAAGGCGATGTTCTCCATGTGGGATGTTTCTTCTGACTGATGTGGCCAGATGCTGTCAGTTCCTGTAGCAGCAGGACATAAAGCGGTGGATAGCGAATGCACTCAAACTGAACTGTTAGCAGCAGGAGGAAAAACAACTAGATGAAGGCAATCTAATGAAACAAATCTGTACTGAATTTAAGCAAGATCTCTGAGGGACTGTAAGCTACATTAGTCAGGGAATGCTCAGATAGATGGCAACAAAACTGGGTTTTCTCTCCCGAAGTGTGCTCAGATTCGAGTCGACGCGGAGAAGAGTGAGGCTAAAAAGTGGAAGAAATTCCTTCTCGGTCATGGGTTTAAACCTTCTTGTTTTGCATCGTTTGCAGGATGATTTGAGACGTTGTGACATGTCAGATAATAGATATTTTTTTCTTCTTCCATGAAATCAGTCACTGTGAATCACCTACGTTCAAAGTGAACCACACACACACACACACACACACACACACACACACACACACACACACACACACACACACACACACACACACACACAAACACACACACTGTCAAGAACATACCTAATCATATTTCACCTTAAAATAAAAAGAAAGTATATTATGCATACAGTCAAATATATTTTAAGACCATCATTTTTTATTTGTTGTGTGACATTATTTGCACAACAATTAAGCACATTTTCCTCATTACTGTATTTATTATAATTTGTTGTATTTTTTTTCAATGGATTATCATTAAATTAATTCAATTAAAATTAGCACAATTTGGGAGGAAATATGTTGAGATTATGCTACTAAAAAAAGGCTTTATTATATGCAAAATATGTTTATTTTTTTTCTTTATATTTTGGGGTGTAATATGACCCAATTTCATGTAATTTTTATTGATATTTTTCTTAAATGTCAATAAATAAATAAATAAAATGTACTGTTATTTTGCTTTTTTTCCTTTAACATCATGCAAACCAATAAAGATAGATTAATAAATACAAACACAAATTTCTTAATTAAGAATTTTTTTTATTAAAATGTTTTTGAAAGTTTTATTAGTTGTTTTCCTAAAAATTATTTAAATAAATAAAATTAAAAGTGTATGTGTGTGTGTGTGTGTGTATATATATATTATATATATATATATATATATATATATATATATATATATATATATAGTTAAGTTATTGTCTGTGTTATTGTTTTTGACTGTATTTATATTTGATCTGGACATGTTCTTGAAAAGTTCACTTGTAGAGCTGAAGTGTATTTTTTTTTTTTTTTTTTTTTTTTATACTTTCTCAGATCCCATTGTAGTAATAAGGAAACATTTCACTTGGATTTTTTTTAAAAACTGTTTGTCTTAAATTATTATCATTTTTAGCAATGCCATTTGGTGATGCTTGCAGACCAGGAATTACACTTCAGCTTTGAATGAAGTAAAAAGCATAACTTCAATTCTTTCTTGTTCGGGTAGCATTAAAAGCATATTCTGTACATACAAAGTCTTTTCAAATCCCGGGTACATTATCGCTGAGTGGCTGTGACATTATTTAGACTTGCTACATTCAGGCCTATCCAATACTTTTGTTCAGTGATGCTCTGCAGGAGCATAGAGGGGTTAGTGGTTCAAATCCAGGCTGTGAAATATTATTGACGTACCCTGCAGCAAACAAGGCGTTTAATCTGAACTGCTTCAGTAGATAGCCATTTACATAAATGGGCAAAAATGTAATCCTTTGCCTTGGATAAGAGCTTCACTTACTGAGAGCAAAGGGAGACGGTGACGTGAAAGTAAAAAGTGCATTACGCTCTAAGTGTGTGTCCCTGGCATTGTAAAAAGCCTCTCATGCATTCAGGTACAGTTTCGCTTGCTGGTGTGACTCAGTTCAGAGAGGTCGAATCGCTTGGATGCATTTACAGCAAGACACACATGCTTAGATGAATCTCATTTGGCCTTTTCATCCTCAACTCAGTTAAACCAGAAGTTGTGGCACAAAACAATTAGTTTGTTAAATTTGTTAAATCACTTTTATTGTCAATGTTTCACGATATTCCGTTTTTTATTGTATTTCTGGTCAAATAAACGCAGCCTTGGTGAGACTTATGGAAATCTGAGAGATTTCTGTCCCTCCATTGACAGCTACACAACTACCACTTTGACGCTTCAAACAGTTAATAAAGAGATTGTAAAAACAATCCATATGAATTGAGTGGTTTAGTCCAAATTTTCTGAAGAGACTTGACAGCTTCATATAATCAACATATTTAGGCCCTGTCCACACGAAGAGGCGTTTAGCTGTATACGAACAAATTTTGTATCGTATTGGCCTTTCGTCTAGACGGATCTGGCGTTTTGGGACACTGAAACTGCTATTGTTGCAGAGTGGATAAATCTGAACCCGACACCCTTGCGTTTTCGCGTGTACGGCCAATCCGTACATTTTCTGAAACGATGATGTCATCACACCACGTGTCAGCATTAGTCACACACCGCTACGTCACGCGTAACAGCAACAACAATGGCGGAATATACTTGTGTTCGTGCTGGAGAAGCTACTGAGCCTATTAGCTTTACTAAAGCAAAGTCTTCTGCTCCTGTGCTATACGGTGAGCAATCTTCGTCTTCACCTTGCTGTCGTGCTGGGTTCGGATAGAGCGGATGCTCCGAAACTTCTTCTTGTTTAGTGTATCTCTGTGGCAGAATTACAGCGTCACCTACTGGTCTGGCATGTATACCACATCGTTTTCAGTCGGTTTCAGTGTGTACGCATATATTTCTTGAGACGACGTAAACACATAGGCTGTGTCCGAAATCTCCACTCAAACCACTACTCCCTAACCCCTATGTAGGGGGTAGGGAGTAGAGCACTATATAGTGAGCTCACCAGCATAATAGAAACACCACTTTCGGACACTACTCGATCGTCTCTCGGCGCCGTTGATTACGGCATTACTGTCGCACTATTTAAACGCGCCATCATCTGTCAGCTGGTGCCGAGCCAGCTCTGGGCTAAATCGATTTTTTTTTATAAATACATTACATTATATTTAGCTTATTTCTCCAAAATTGTAAAATTAAAAGTCATTTCTGGCCGTTTCTGTTATAATGCGTTACTCCACACATGATTATAACTTATAAACATAAATAAAATGAATACACATATTTTCATATATTTTCATTTTCGCACCACACCGTTTTCTCTTGCCTGTCGACATTAGAAAAAAAAACAGATCTACATTATCAAATATCTTGCTCATAATACTCTTAATAAAACAGCTTGACTCTGTGGAGATCCCACTCAATATTTATCTTTTTTGTTTTTTCGTGATTCAGAAGATTTCGCGGATTAGCAAAAGAAACAGGATTTCTAGACAGAAAACGAACATAACTTACATTTGTATGTCAAATTCGTATTGTCGCGCTGCTCTCCTTGACGTCTATCTGCCATTTTTGCGATCAGCGCAATGCATGATGGTATGTAGGGCTTGGGTAAGTGACCATCGGTTGTACACTACTTTTCAAAATGCATTCTGGGATACATTGAGTGGACTATATAGGGTATAATAATCATCACTATACATTCGGACAGCACTACAAAATGGCGAGCTCACTATATAGTCCACTATATAGGGAGTAATGGGAGATTTCGGACACAGCAATAAACACTGATCAGCGAACATAAACAGAAGTTTAACGAGACGCACGAGAACATACCTCATTGGTTCTTACAGAAGCTCAAACGTGATGCTTCCGTTTACCACAACTGATGTGTGAGTTGATCAATGTTTACAGTATATGTGAATAAAAGCCTAAATTAAATCTGTTCATCATATAAAGCGATCGAGTCTCTTCAGAAAATTTGTGAAAACGTGAAAAATGAATGATTTTTGGGTGAACTATCCCTTTAAATACACTCACTCTTCCTGAATCAGCGTAGAGCAAAGCTTGAAATAATCCATATCAATAATCATTGTAAACATCTGGCATCGGTAAGACTATCATGAGATTGCTAATTGATAATTAAGAGGTTATGAGATGTTGCCTATCCCAGAAGTACTGTCAGGAGAATCCCTCAGGAGAGCAAATACAATAGCGTCGACCCCTGTTTTATTTCCAAATCATTAGAAGCAACTTTCAGTAGTCGGAAAGATGATCATTATCGGCCGCCCTCCACTTAACACCCGCTCTGTCTGCTGCTGAAGTTTTCCCCGGAGAACACCTTTAAGCGGAGAGCGAGGAGACGGCGTTCCAGGTCTGTCTAACAGAACAAATTAGAGAAGACTGCAAATATAGCAGTATAATGAGCTGATTTAACACACGGGAGAAGGTTCAAAACCAAAACCCGATAACAAGTGCAAGGGCTGCCAATGCGTTTCGGCCGGGGAGTCTAATTTCCTCAAACACACTCGGAACGTTAGTGCTGGAATGTGCGCCGTGCAGAAAGAGTGAGAAATGGAAATTTGCTCGAGCTGTTTCGTTAGAACAGTGGCACAACAAGCTCAAATAAGTGAAAGTCATTCGTCGCTCATGCTTGGAATTAATTTCACACATCAATATTCCCAGTCTGCGCTCGTGGTGAGGCATAATGCCCGTGCATGTCAATGCACAGTGATCAATCTGTTATTGAGGCTTTTCTAAGACTTGATCGATACGTCAATGCCAAGCAGACCGACTCCAAACAGCAATTAAAACAGATATAAATATGCTCTGAGATACTGTCCGCTTTATGTGCGTGTCAGGCTTCCATAGGGAAACTTGTGCTCACCTCATCATTAAGGGATTACACTTTCCAACAGAATTCACTTAGCAATGACAGAAATGAGTGCACTGAGGCCACAAGTCAAGCATAAAACTGTGTTTATTATCCTTAAAACAAAATCAGTCCTCTGGGGAATACAGGAGACCACAGAGAGCATTTCAACATCCGCGACAGTAACATAAAGTACTAAAAGACACCTGGGACATAAAGAGAAACCTCTGATCTGCAGACGTCCCCTCCGGGAGTCGACTTACAGAACACATTTTAAACAATACAACACTGCCTCTGCCAAGGTCACAAAAGCAAATTCAAAGCGTCAGCACAATTCATATTGGATTTCAAATAAACCCAAGAGAAAGCACGAGCTGGTGCCCATTCCTCACAAGACAAGTGACTTACTGTCTTTGATTCGCCCGGAAGAACAACGCCTGGGAGGAACGATCCTCATCAAACACCTCTTTTGCTTTCCCGACTGCAACTTGAGGACAACAGTAAAGAGAACAAAAGCAAATAAAGGACACGGCAGCACGAGCACCCGCCGAAACACACGGCTGAATCAGATCATGCACAACGGCATATGGGCTATTCTACAAAACTGCTGCGCACGTGTGTAAGAAACATACTCGAGCAATGTGCTAATATAGACAGTTGCCTACGGCCAACTTACAACTATTTTAAAGGGTTACTTCACCCAAAGATGAAAATTCTGTCATTAATTACTCGCCCTCATGTCGTTCCCAAACCCATAAGACTTTCCTTCATCTTCGGAACACAAATGAAGATGTTCTTAATGAAATCTGAGAGATTTCCGTCCCTCCATTGACAGCAACGCAACTACCACTTTGACGCTTTAAAAACTTCACAAAGAGATCGTAAAACTACTAATCCATATGAAATGAGAAATTTAGTCCAAATTAGAAAGAGACTCTATCGCTTTGTATGATGAACAGATTCAATTTAGGCTTTTATTCACATATAAACACTGATCAGCGAACATAAACAGAAGCTCAACCGAACCTGCTTGACACGTGAGAACAAACCTCAAATGTGATGCGTAACACGAGAATGAACCTCATTGGTTCTTGCTGAAGCTCAAACATGATGCGTTACACAAGAATGAACCTTATTGGTTATTACAGAAGTTCAAACGTGACGCGTAACGCGAGAATGAATCTCATTGGTTCTCACACGTCAAGTGCATGCTTGAGCTTCCGTTTACCACAACTGATGTGTGAGTTGATATTGGTAAATGTTTATATGTGAATAAAAGCCTAAATTCAATCTGTTCATCATATAAAGCGATCGAGTCTCTTCAGAAAATTTGGACTAAACCGCTCTCTCTTTACGAAGTTTTTGAAGCGTCAAAGTGGTAGTTGCGTAGCTGTCAATGGAGGGACAGAAAGCTCTCAAATTTCATAAAAAAAATATCTTCATTTGCGTTCTGAAGATGAACGAAAGTCTTACGGGTTTGGAACGACATGAGGGCAAATAATTAATGACAGAATCTTTATTTGTGAGTGAACTATCCCTTTTAACATTAAAGCTACCATTTTACCTTTATATTTCTCTCTATATATATTTTTGATCTTAGTTAACATAATATCTGTTTACATTTGTTTCCCCCAGGTTATGCCTCAAATATTATATATTTTTTTATTTGTAGACCAATATACTTTTCCTTAAACCCTAAAAACTTTGCCAAAATGACATCAGCATTATTTCACGAAGTGAATTCTTCAAGGACAAGTTAAAGTCTCTTTTTTTAAATTGGGTGCATCTTCTGCTTTCATGACTTAACTGTATAACTTAATCGATTAACTATTCTGAAGGCTAAATTATGTCACAATATATATTACAAAAAGTATTCCTTTAGCTGGAGGTGCATGGCACAGTGCACTTTAGTAACACATTTTGTAGCAAATAAAATGTTTATAATTTTTGTTAATGTTAAAGTCACCATTGGTGGTGGTTGAGGAGATTCCCCCTTCTATGTAAAGCGCTTTGAGTGCCGAGAAAAGCGCTATATAAATGTAATGAATTATTATTATTATTAAATCAAAATTTTATTCTTATTTTATATGGAATATTTCAGTGTTTATTATAAATCATTTATCAGTCACTTTCTTTTTAATGCATGTCTTTTATTTTTTTTTTTTTTGAGAAGCTGTTTCACTCAGATATACGTCACAATGGAGAGGAAAACATGACTGCAATTTCCATTTCACGCTGACTATATAAACCTAATCTAATTGTTAAAGGCACCCATTTCATAGTAATGACTCATTGTTATGTTCTGCTAGATGTTTAGGTTTTGAAAAGAGAGCTTATTTCACCATAGACTGCTTATTTATATTAAAATGTCACTATCAATAAGCATATCCCTAAAAGAGAGATTCAAGGTCTGTAAGTTCAAATGATGCAAGTCATTTATCAAATAGTGGCACAAATCCAAACCTGCTAGTAGTGACCGGTGATCACAAATGTGCACTTTTTAAAAGACCTGTGAGTAAGGCACACTAGTTTTTACTCTTCATTAATTGAAAACTAATCCCCACAAATCAATCGGCTATAATGTGGGGTAATAAATTATGCATCATAGCATGAATGAGAGAGTCAAAACACTGTTGAAAATTAAAGATCTGGTCAATTTTGCATTCACAGATGCAACGTGTGGTTTAAAAGACATCTAAAATGATACTTGCACAGATAAAATCTGTCAACAGCAAATAAAACACAGACAGATGACTTGAATATCAATATAGTTCGAGAGCAGGCGATGTAATTGTTTGAGAGAAAAAAACACCTCAACTGGGAGACTAGAACAAATATAAGATATAAATGTAAAAAAAATGTTAACATAAGGATCGATTTGTTTGATCGATTAATTGATATTAAAATGTCACTGTAAAATGTAGTGAAAACAACACGTGTTGTACAACAGAAGGCCACATTAATGACTTAAAGTTCATCAAATGACAGATCCCAGTATCACCCACACAGCCACAAAAAACCATCAGCACAACACCTTACTAAAGTAATGCTATAAATAACCCAACATGCAACATAAACATCCCAATGTACATTACTGATTAGTTCGCAGAGGGAATTCAGGGAACTCTTTTTTCCCCAATTTATAAGGTCATTCTTACTTTTTGTTCATAAGAAAACCCCCCGCAAACAATATTATACGATAACGGTATAACATTATCTTGTTAAATATAATATAAATTGTCTCTAGGTATTTAAAAAAATGATTTGTGTCAATAATTGCTTTTTTTAAACTAATGAAAAATAGACATTGAAAGCATTGTTCTCGTGTTAAAAGTCCTACATTGTTGTACAGTGTAGTTAGAAGCTTTACTCACTTTCAGCACCGCGGACAGCGTCACTAGCGCGCTCGAGACTCCGAGCCTCTGACACCTCCATCACTAATAATCGCCAGCTTTGACCCGGCACACACTTCAGCGCACTAAACAAACTCCAGGATTCACGACAAAACCACAGCACCCATCAGAACTCATTTCCCCTCCAATCGGCTGGTGTGAGCAGCTAACGGTTCTTCAGTGAGAAGTGAGTGAGACGCTTTTCACCTACCGGTTTGATAGCCTCCATCCTCCGGACTCGCGCTGCCGTGAATGAGTGTGTGAGAGTGTGTGAGAGAATGAGCCCGAATCCTCTGCGCCACGAAACCTGATGGTGGAAGCCGTTACATGACAAGCGCGCCGTCCAATCACATCGCGCTCAGGGAGACACACGGCCAATCAGCAGTAAGACAAGCTGCTCTGTTTTACATAGCAAGCTTGATTGACGTTATAAAAAAATCGCTGTCAAATTATTTCAGCAATGTAAAAGAAATACATAAAACAAACATATACGTGTTTAAGAATAATTTAAGTATATAGCACTAGGCAAAATATAAAAAATTAAAATACAGCTCATGGGGATTCTAATATGGAACGCAACATTTAACACATCTTTATGTATTTATTTATTTTTTAAAGCAACTTTATTTACACTTAAACGTCCTTAAATCCAAAAGTACTGATTTCACTTTCTTAAATATTTTTTCTGCATATTGATTAAAAACATTCAAATAAACTATGACACTACGAATATATATATATGTACATATAATTTATTAAATAGAAACGTAATTATATAATAGCATTTATAAATTATAAAATGCTCAATGTATACATAAAGCCAGATCAAAGCCAGTCCTCATTATTTTAATTATTTAATTGATTGTTTTAATGCAATTATCTTTATATATGTTATTATTTCAGTGATCTGTGACTTCTATCACTAAGAGGAAAAAAGATGAAAAAGTGCTGTTGTTACCTTACCAGCCTAAACATGTTATGGAGTTTTTCCCCCAGTTGGTTTGTTCACTGGAGGTACTAAAGGGATGATTTCTGCAAGTCTGCTCTGAAACAATATGTAGACGTCAGTGTTATACAACATAAATCGACTTGAATTATACTCTGGAGTTACTTTGACCTTTTCTGACCCTTATCATACTCAATTTTTGAAAATAATTTGCAACAGCACCACCTGTGCTAATAATAATTTGTCACATTTACATCATGCAGTGCATATGTGAGCAGATGGATGTGTGTGAAGTCAGGTCTGTCAGTTGCGCCTGCATTAACAGCGCTAATCTAATAGAGTTAACTGCCTTAGAGAGACTATCTGCTGTACGCACACACACACACACACAATACTGCATCTATAGCTGCACAACTACTTTAGAAAGATTATTGTAAAACACTACACAGTATATTTAGACTATATTTAGACATAAGAAAGAGGTTATACATGTGGGTCTATTATCTACCCTCCTGATAATGCTTAGTGTTTCCAGCTCCACCATCTGAGAGAGGTATTAGTCAGCTCTTTTATTCATCTGGAGAAGGCAGGACAAGTGGATTATGCCAACTCCCGAGTTTATTGCCTCAGAGGATGTCATTATTACAAGAGTATTATTCTAATTTTCTGTTTAATGCTTTAGAAAAGTTTTGAGATGACGCTAATGCACAAAGCTTATTTGGGAGAGGGGAAGTCATTTAAAGTATTTGGAGTTTATACCCACACTACAGATCAGAAGTTCCAGATCATAAAGGAAAAGCATCAGGTGTTCGGAGTTCAAAATGTGTCTGAAATGCATCCCAGCATGCATTTGGTTAATGAATGTGTTGAGTGAGTTAAGCTGGAATCAAGACAAAGAAGTTTTTATTTGAGAAACATTGTTTTGATCACTACATCATTCTCATATACTTCCACTTGTGTTATTTCAGAGTTTGAATTAATTGCACGAGTGGGTGTCAAAACCGAGTTAACTTGCTGTTTTTAACAACTGATCTCACAAAAGATTCTAATTTTTTTGTGCTAAAAGATTTGAACTAGGCCAACGGACAATGATTGTTAAAATGATGATGAATTAAAGTAATTTTGCACGATTGCCATAGTAACAAAGCAGCCATGCACTGCCATGTTTAGCTATGTTTTCTTCTTCTTTTAAAAGAACAGTTCACGCACAAAAACAAAAAAAAAATAACTATGACACTTTATCTTCCATGGTAAAAGTTTAACTTTTAATAATGTACTGGTCGATCTTTCCCACGCTATTACAATCAAATTTGGACTGGAGCTTTGAAGCTTCAAATAAAGAAATAAGCCATATGACTCCATATGAAACTATATTCCAAATCATATGAGGTCATTTATAGCTTTGTGTGAGGAAGACAAGATATATAGATGAAATATTTATTCATAAAAAGACATCTGCTTTAGATCTCCATGCAACATCCATGAGCGATTTCTGGTCTGTGAACAATACATCCATTTGAATCAAAGAATTGGTTGATCTGATGTACATAAAAAGTCTAAATGACAGTATCGATATATTGCTTCCGATGACTATATTTGAGTTTGCGTGGACACGTTTTACAATACTTTTAAATCCTTTCTGAAGCCTGAAAGCTCATGTAAATGCATGACAAAAATCACAGTGAAGACTGACATGAGGATGAGTAAAAAAGGACAACCGTTTCATCTTTTGTGTGAACTATTCCTTCAAAGTTATTTTGAATAAAACTTGGTACGAGCTTCCTGGGTAGAGGAGAGAAGGTGAGCTCCATTCTTCTCTGTGTGTCGTCTGACAGCGTCTCTGTAGAAGATGGGCTTTGCTCAATGATTCATGGAGGTTTTATGAAAGCACAAAGACAGATAGACGCATCATATTTATCCAGCCAGACGCGTGTGTGTGTGTGTGTGATGCGGGTAACTAACTTTAAACGCCAAGGGAAGCTGAAGAGTACAGCTTTCCATCTTTCCTTCTCGTCTCATTGGCATTTCCCACTCCTTCCCGCTGAACGGCTCCGATTAACTCACATCCTGCAGAGACGAAAGGCCAAAGGATTTCACAGTGACTCGGTACAGTAGCCTAAACATAAGAGTGCTTAGTAATTGAGATAAATGATCTAGTGATGGTTTTTGACATCTAGTAGTAGGTGGATTGCTGGGTTACATAAACGCTTTTATTTCAGACTTTCTATAGTGAGTCCAGAGAAGTATGGAGAGCTGATATCATACAAGCATCACATATGAGACGAGAGTATGATACATCCACATCAGTAACCATAGATAATTCAGAACAAGAGCTTGTGAGACATATTCAGCTCTTCCAGAATTCATTCATTTTTAAAGGGAATGTATTTCACGCGAACATGACAGTTCTGTTTAAATATAGGTTGCCTATAGGTAATTTATGTGCAGATCTATAGGTCATTTATGTGCAGCTCTATAGGTCATTTATGTGCAGCTCTATAGGTCATTTATGTGCAGCTCTATAGGTCATTTATGTGCAGCTCTATAGGTCATTTATGTGCAGCTCTATAGGTCATTTATGTGCACACGCCGCATGCAATATAAAACTGATACCATAATCAACGCCAGAAATATTAAATGTTAAATAAACAATTATATTTTAACTCGTTCCCCACCAGAGTTAAAAAACAAACAAAAAACAAAACACTTGCCAGCCATCATTTTCACAAAAACTTTCATGGTCTCCAGAATATTTTGTTGTATGAATACCTGAACTATATCAAAAGAACGATGAGAGCCTCTATTTTTTTTTTTTTTTAATAGAACGATGAATGTGGGTAAATGTAATATTTTTTAAAGCACAATTTTTAGCAAAAAGCCGAGAAAATCGTGTTTTTGTAAAAGACTAGGCCTACGTCCGGATCGGATTCAGAACGATGATCAAAACACAGATGGAGAAGATCGAGTCCACCAACACCCCCAAAGCTTCACAGTCCTAATTCGTCCTGGGTCGACATTTCATTCAGTAACATTATTAGGCAGTTTTCATTATGTGCTGTTTAATGTTGATTATCGCTTGTTCCTGCTTCTTCGCCTTGATCAGGAGATTCTGTACTCTTCCAGGAGATGCGTAACAGCGCCTCCTACCGTATAACAGTGAAAACATGGAAAACCGGAAAATTCCGTCAATGGCGGGGAAAGAGTTAAAAGTCTACACACACAACAAAAAAAAAATGTTTAAGTGTTCAGAATTGCTTTCAGAACTAATTTTAATGTTTTTGAAAGAAGTCTCTTATGCTCGCCAAAGCTGCATTTATTTGATCAATCCATAGGGATCCATCAAACATAGGCTACAGTATTATTACTATAATTTTCAGCATCGTTGCTTCAGTCTTCAGTGTCACATGATCCTTCAGAAATCATTCTAATATGCTGATTTGCTGCTCAAGAAACATTTCGTATTATTATCTATGTTGAAAACAGTTAAGGTGTTTCATATTGTTTTATTTGGAAACCGTGGATACAATGTTTTCCATGATTCCTTGATTAATAGAAAGTTCAAAAGAACAGCACTTATTTGAAACAGCATTCTCCTGCAACATTATAAACGTCTTTACTGACACTTTTGTTCCATTTAATGCATCCTTGCTGGACAAACAAATGTGTTTATTTCAAAAACATTACTGACCGGTAGTGTATGTTTTTATTTATCGGTTAATGCACAATACAAATGAGACCAAATCTGTTCCAGATGAATCAAAAAAGTTCACATAGCATTTGATAATGACCCTTCTCCCTACAATGTCCTGCTGGCGCGTGATGAGTGGGATTTTCAGATCTTAAAGCTGCTGTTGTAAAAGAGCGCTGAGTGTTCCAACATCCATCAATCTAGTACTTCTCCCTAAGGCGACTGTACAGCAAGAGCTATTGATTTACAACAGTCTTACGGGGTTGCTTAAACCACTACACCTTGAAATTCTCACTGTGAGTGATGCTGAGGGATTTCAGTTAAAGCACAATAACAGCTGAAGTGCAGTTGAAATCACCAGTAGTTCATGTGATCATGTGTCAGCACGGTTTATTTCAAAGGTCTCTCTCATTGACGCTCAAAAGAGTGAAAAAGTGCTTCACTCTGTAGTGTTGAGCTAAATTAGAAATATAAAAACCTTGATGCGCTATAGTGCTCAAGACAACAAGACAGGGGATTTTTAAGGAATACTTCAACCACGTTGAGAGTGAGTAACGGTAACTAATGTCAGAATTTAAGATGATGAAATTAACCTGAATGCATAAACGGTGACATCAAGACATCTTTATTGTAATTCCATTATTAAATTAGCAAGACGATTTAACAATCAGGGACGAATCATAGAAGACAACTCTAAAAAGATCATTTTCCTCACACAAAATATTTTCTGTTTAGAGAGAGATGGACATTCACATCTATTATAAACAAGACAAAGAGATTTACAAATGTGTGTTCTGTTCATCTTCCTCCCACACAGCACTCCAGGTGCTGCACAGGAAGTAAAAAAAAAAGAAAAGAAAAAAAGTTGAAATGTGAAAAGAACCCCCAGGATATATTAAAATCTTATAAAGCATACAAAAAAAAAATATAGGGATGTAAATCTACAGTTCAATTTAGTGATAAATTGTCTTCTCTCCATGGACTTGAATAAATGCATTGTAGAAAATCTATTTCTACTGAAGAAAAGCAGAGACCATTTTAACTATAAATCCTACATAGAACAGAAAGGTTTTGCACCATTTTTAAATTGGTAAAGTTTACAGAAATACAGAAGATTTAGAACGGACCCTCATATTTGGCACCTGGTAATTGAATATTGAAACATTGAAATAACTGAAATTTTCAAATTGCTGCATTACAAATCTGTCCACGAGCGTGAGTCATGAAATAATTGCCCAGGTCACATTTCAACCAAAAATAAATAAGAAAACAGAACACAGAAATTTTATTCTGCATGAAAAAGGAAAATAAAGCCTGTTTTTAAAGCATTGAGATTATTTGCGTAGCTAATGATGTTATTTTAATGATTATTAAATAAAATATATATTATCATTTTATTTTAGATTTAAATCAGCATTGACAATGGGATTTTTTGGGGGAGAAATTTGAAAATTAGAAGATTATAACTGTTTAACTTTAAAAAAAAAACAACAACTTAATTCTCATTTTAAAAAAAGGGCTTCATTTTCTTTATGCAACATATTTTTCTTGTCGATTATGGGGTAAAATGCGACCTGGACATTTTAGATTTTTTTTTTTGTGTTTTTTTTTATTGGGATCTTCATATTTCACTTTCTTATAGTTCATTCTTTCAACATAACACACAAACCTTCTGAACCTGCGTCTGCTTTATATAGACAACATATTTGTCATTTCCCATTTCCCTTATCAACTTCCTGTTACCTTTTCACCACCACTGTCTCTCTCTCCACCTTTCCTCACCCGTCCAACGGCGCTATTTTCACCCTGCACTGGAAGCTCTTCATCATCTTGATGTGTCCTCGCGTTTCTAAAGTTCCCACATTACTTCACTGCTGTTGTGACATGCTTTGTGTGTCGCTGATAGATGAGACGTCTCTCTCTCGCTCCTCCAAGGCCTTGTTGCACTCCTGCTAAAGTGTGGTCCTCGGAGACGCTTTCCGACGCTGGTGCTTAGGAGACTTTGAAGTCTCGCTCTTTGGGGGCCAAACGGGTTTCACTAATTTCACATCCTGATCCAAAGAGAAAGACTTTTTCAGAGAGGCTGCTTGTGGGGGCCACACTACAGCAATTTTGTTAGGGTTTATTTGATCGGGTTTATTTGCTTCTTTATCTAACATGTCTGGCAGTGAGCACATGCTACTTTGTGAAAGTGAATATCTCCAATCCGGTTCTTCGTGGTCTGTGTTCTCTGCATCCCGGCCGGCCAGTAATTCCCTCTGCAATCCTTGACCAAATCCATCCTCGAAATTCCCTTTAGACTTGAAGAGTTGTTTATAATGTGTCTGGCAGTATAAATGTCCATGGAGAGAGACAAAGTTTCCAAGGCTGTCAGAAAACAAGAGTTTCATAATTCATAAGTCACAGAAAATATATTGAGCTGCCTGCATTTGCACAGCTTGTAAATGAGAAGTGCACTGTAAGCTTTCCATATGAATGATTTTATGCAGGATACTTTATCTTATAGTTACAAATAATGGCACTTTATGCAAAAATATTTCAGAATTGAATATGTTGGGATACTTACATTGTTAGACGTACTAGAATATTTAAAGCTGCAGTCCGTAACTTTTTTGGGTTAAAAATTCTCCAAAATACATTTTTAAGCAAGTATATAACCAGCCGGTGTTCAAAACTCTCTGCTTGCCTTAGCTCGATTCAAAACGGTAAGCTTGTAATGATGTTATTAATTCCAGTGGTACTGGTGTATTTCCATGGGAAATTCGAGCATGTCTTTGTGTCATTACGTCACATCTGTACTCATAAAGAAGAGTCTCAGCTAGTAGGCTATATTGCGTGTGAGGATGCTGGAGGTGGAGATTTATAGCCTTTTCTCACAGCACTTGATATAATTAAACTTATCAATTTGATGGCGGATCCAGAAAGGTTAACGACAATCACCAGTGACAACAGATTCACCCGCTGTAAAATGCAAAAGACTTTGGACTGAGAGTTTGGAAAAAGAGACTGCAACCGCCCCATGCGAAAACAAGGATAATATCTGAAGGGCTTTAAATGTAGTCACGCAATGCTGATGTTGTTAACATTAACAATTTGAGAACAAAGTATCATTTGCAGGTTTGACGTGATATGATAAATGATCGTTAGATTTAAGCGCGATTTACTGTAATGCTTTTTTTCAGTTAGTTGGTCAGAAGAACAAAAGTGGATGATACTTACTTGTTCAGATGACATTTTAGGGTGAAAATTATTATGTTGGTCATACTTCCAAAAAGAATAATCTGTGATTCTGAATGACAGTATTCACACCGGCGCGGTGACTGACAGCCGCACACTCTCCTCATACATTGGATTCACGTGCTGTGCCGTGCCAAGGTACAACTCACGTAAAGTTGTTAAATCCGCGAATGACTGCAATTGCAGATTTCGAACAGAGATGGCGACAAAGAGGAAAAACTGCGGGCTGCAGCTTTAAATACTTAAGTATAAATAATCAAGTATTTACAATATTTCATGACATACCTCAACTTGTTTTTGCAGTGCTCACAGAAAAAACAGGATTTATGGAACTTCTTTTTGTCTGCTATCAGGCCTTCCATGGGGTAAACCCTCTTCTTGCACACTGCACACATCTCCGACTTTGGTACTCGAATCTGGCAAGAGACATTTAAGTTTGACTTAATTCCGTTTTTTTTGTGCACAATCAATATTCCCATGCATCACTTTGCTAAACACTCAGTCCATCTGGGCAACACAGGCAAATCACACCTAATAACATCCACTACTGCAATGCAAGGTTATCTGCAAGTCTGGCAACAAGAGCATTAGTGAGAGACGTGTTCAGACACACAATACATTACAGCATTAATACTTCTCAAATCTGGAAATAAAGTGACACTTGAGATCTTTAACAAAAATACAAAAATACTAGTGTGCATTAAATAAAAACTTTGAGTCTTGAGTCTTTACACAAAAATGCTTGTTTTTTATTTCTTCATTTTATTAAATTATTTGCACAATGTTTTTAGGTAACCTGGTTAGTTTAGTTCAAAATGCAATAGTCTGAATAAGAATTGGGTTATAATCTGTGTTATTGTGGGGAATGTAATGATCATGCAAGCTCACAGACAGTCTATAAAAAGAAACAAACTAACACAAAGCCAAGCTGCCTTTTCTCAGGTCATACAGAGAAACACAAATAAGGCTTTGTTTCCCTTCATTTGGCATTCTGGATATCAATCCCTAAAACATTTTGCTTTTAAAGTACATTTGATTCTTGCAGCACTCTCAAATGCTAATGAGACAGAGATGAATAGCAATTATGAAGAAAGCACTCAGTGTTATTGAGAATTTTGAAATTCTAAGCTGATAAATTGTCTGTTTTGATTTTTTGAAGGTGCTTTAAGCGAGAGTAGGCAGAGAGCATTTCTGATTGGCAAATAAAAAAGTGTAGGCTGCTCCCCAGACTGTGATTCCTCATGGAACCTATTTCAGTGATATGTATCAGGTAGTATGAATAAATATATGTGTGGTGTACATTTTTTTTTAATTAAACAGAATAAAAAAAAAAAACATATTTTAGCTATACATGTCAGAGAGTATGAAGAAATGTATGTGTGGTATTCTAAAATAATAAAAAACAAAATAAAATAATAATAATAATAATAATAAAGGACATCTATTATATATATATATATATATATATATATATATATATATATATATATACATCTCTATACATGTCAGAGAGTATGATAAAAATAAATAATAAAATAATAAAATAATAAATAAAATAATAATAATAATAAAGGTGTCAGGTACAAACACATAAAAAATAAAAAAAAAGGATCAAATTAACAAACTCCTTTAAACTCAAGTTATTTTTTAAACTGTTAACATGCAAAAAACTGCAGTGAGTCACATTTGTTTCATACACACACGTGTCTACTCATCTAAATGTGGATGTATCTACTGGGGAAAAAGAAAAGTTAAAAACACTCAACCTGACACGGCAATGTACCTCAGGTGGTTTGTGGTTGTTTGTTGTTAAATTTCATTCCCATCATGCACTGCAGGCATATTTACCCGACACAGCAGTCTCGGTCTGATGCACTAGCGGGTGGCATGGCTCTCTCACCTGTGACACCTAAGCTTTTGAACACACTCTCACTTTCTGCCCATGTTTTGTGGAAGTTCTTCATCAGTTCCTCTGCAGAGGCCTCAGGTGACACCTTAACCTCTGACGTCTTTTTCTTCACAGCATCAGCATAGGAAAAAGGCACTCGTTGCGTAGTAACGCTTTGAGTGTGCTTGGAAACCGTCGTGGTGCTTCTTGATCCGATAATTTTAGTGCCAAACTCGTCAACAGAAGAATCATTTTCAATGAACGCTTTCGTCTCCGAAAAGCCTGTTGGATCGACAGACTTGTCTACTTTCACGTCTTTGCACACGGGTGGAGGGGAGCTCAGCTGGGAGCATTGTTCTCTCTCTGGAGGAAGCTCAGGCTTTGAACCTTCAGATGCAATTTCACTCACTCTTGACTGCTGTTCCTCCTGTTTGTTTTGTAGCGCTTTGATGGGGGAACTTTGCTCACTCATTTCAAACACATTTTTAATATCCTTGATGTTGAAAGCAGGTATATCCTCTTGTTGGCTTGCTTTCTTTTCCATATCAAGCTCCAGGTCCTCCGTTTTCCTGCTAGGCTTCTCTGTTTTGTCAACTGGGTCTTTTCTAATACCAACTTTCTTCTCTGACGTCTCAATTGTTTTGGCTAGTCCAGATAATTTCACCTTAGAGAGATTTTCCTTCTCTTTCACTGCACTTTCAGACATTGCGTCCTCTGTGTTGGGGCCTAAACGCTCAAGAATATTATGAGCATCTCCACTTGCACTCGCATTAATCACTTCACCGGTCACCACTGCTGTTTCAAAAGATCTCAAAGTCTCTTTGACCCTTTTCGTCTCAGCAGATTTAGACTCGATTTTGATCTGCCGATGGAATGTGGCAGGAGATTCCACGATTTCTGACTTCTTTCCAGTGACTGCAATCACGCGAGGCACCAGATCGGGCGAAGCTCCACGGGAGAGCGTAGCTGTGGCATTTCTGAGTCGCGTCAGACTATCTGCCCGGCCCAATGAGGGTGAAGGAGTGGCCCTGCTTAAGCGAGAACTTGGCGTCTCAGACCTGCGTGGTGGAGGTGTCGGTGGCATCGAGGGTGCTGCTCTTTGTGGCGAGTCAGTTCTCTTCGTAGACTCGATAGTGATAAATGTGGGTGAGGGAGAGCGCATCCGTAACAATGGGGATGGAGCTCTCGGGTCAAGAGTTGCAACGCTGCTCATTTGTTGCTTTCGGCTCTTGCGTGTTGTCTTCGTCTCCTCCTTGACCACCTTCTGCATTTTACACTTTGTAGAACCAATGGAAATCTTTGAAATCCTTTGTGTGGCTCCACAAGAGACAAAATTTTCAGAGGTGGCCTCACATTCATGCTTTTCAATAGTGCCGTCAAAGTGCATTACCTTAGCTTGAACCAGGTTTTTAACATGAGCAAGGATTTCTTTGAGCTTCTGTTCGTTGTGTTCGGCTGCTGCCGCTTCCAAATCACTCTTCTCCTCTGACCCCAGAAGCCAGACGGGTATCTCATTGAGCAACGTCTTCACAGACTTAGAGTCCATTTTTCCTGAAATCCCCTGTAACTCTGAGATACGAGACAACATCTTCAGCACTTCAGCTTGAGTGCTGCCACTCTCAGCCGGGGACTCAGCAGGCTCCTTTTGTGCAGATTTCCCTGTCATTTTTATTGGAACATTTCTGCTTTCATCTTTTGATTCCTCAGGAATCTGCTGGCTTCCACCGGCCTGCTTTTGAAATTTCACAGTTAAGCCCTCCTCCTGGAAACTCTGCTGCTGGACTGTACTTTCAGTTTTGATGACCTCTATGTGTCCCATTTGAATGGTGTGCTGTGTTTGCAAAACAGTGATTTCCTCTTGTTTTTTATCAGATGTCAAGACTGGCCACTTAGGCTCCGCAGGCGTGGCCTCTGTGGGCGAGAGGGATGCGGCGTTGTTGCCATGAGCTGCCTCTCTGTCTTTCTTATTCTTACTCTTACTCCTCCTTTTCTTTTTTGGAGTGGCAGGGGGATCCCCTACAGGTTTATCTTTGGCCTCTTTCTCCTCTTTACCCTCTGTTTCCGTGGGGCTTCTTTCGCTGCTTTCTTTTACCTGAACATTATCCTGCTCAGCTGTGGTTTTCTCTTTGCTCTCCACTTTAGTGCTCTTACTAACTTTCTTTGCCTTTTGACTGTCGACCTTTTGTGGCTTCTGCTCAGCATCCTTAATTTGACTCTCTTTGTTTGGTTTGGATCGATCAGGGGAGTTTTTTTCTTGATTTTTCTTTGCCGAGCTTTCCTCTTTTGTTTTGTCCTCAGATAAAGATATACTGCTCACATCCTTTCCGACAGCCTCGGATACATTTTTAGAGACACTCTGAGGTTTGTCTGTTTTGACAGAGGCCTTTATTTCTTCTTTGGTCGTGTTATTAATAACTGTCCTCGTCACCTGTTGTATATTAGTTGTCATGGATCTCTTCTTTTTCTTTTTAGATGAAGTGGAGGTGGTCTGCTGCTGATCTGAAGAGCCCTGAGATGACTGATTAGAGATAATGCTCTGTTTAACTGAGGGAATAAAAGGAGATTCTAGAGGAGATTTCTCATTTGCAGCAGCGATCAAAGCCTTGCTTTGGGGAGTGTTTGAGAAAGCTGTGTGCTTGGATGAATCATATGAGTCTGCAGCTGATTCAAATTTGGTCACACTCTTTTGAGCTCTCTCTTGTGTGAAATCAAATGACATGCTTGCCTCTGATTGCACCGTGCCCGTGCTCTCTGAAGAAAGCATTTCAAGGGCTGCGCTGACTGACTCGTGCATACGGATTTCAAAGGCCGGGGAGCGCGACGGTGGTGGCGTGCAGCTTTCCTCCCTCTTCTGTCTGTACTTCTGTTCAGCTTGCATTAATGGGGTTTTGAATTTGCTTACTGGGGATTTGCACGGTGGAGGAGGAGAGGCGGGTGGAGTGAGTGTCAAGGGGGCGAAAACTTTCTTGGGAGGCCGTGGAGACTCCGGTGGCTGTCTTGTAAAAGCAGACTGAACTTCAGAGGATATCACGCTGCACTCGACTGATGATGTGGTGACATTTTTTCTACGCTTGGTCTCTTGAGCAGCCTGCATTTTCTCAAATGAAATTGCTGGCTCAAGCTTGGGTACTTTGCACAACATTGGTGCTTTGATGGGTTTGACAGTCATTTTAGTGGCTTTGGATGGTGTTATGCTAGGCAGCGGAAGGAAGTTTAGCTCCTGCTCTGTGGGAGGGGGAGGGAGGAGGTCTAGCTCGGCTGTGGCTGAAACAAGAGGAGGTGGTGGGGTTGGTGGAGGAGGTAAATGTTCAAGTTCTGTCTTGGCTGGATCACAAGGAGGAGGAGGAGTGGGGGGAGGAGGAAGATCATGATCACCCCTGATGCTAGGAGGAGGAGTGGGAAATGAGGTGCTATCATAATCCAGAGGGGGTGATGGAGGGGGAGGCAGTGGGAGTTCAGGGTCAGAAGGAGGAGGTGGAATAGACATTTCCTTGTGTTTTCTTTTGTCCAGTCTGATTAAACCCTTACAGCCACCTTTTTTTTTGAGGTTACGGAAGTCAGTCTTTAATGTTTTGACACCATGTGTTTGTACAATTGTTTTGTGCTCTAGCACTGTGGTCTTTGTCTCCTGGCTGCATGTTGTGGTGTGACCGGTGATTGCAGTACTCTCCTGAGATGTGTATCTGTTTTGCATTGATTGCTTGTGAGTGCTCCTCTGTAATTCACTGCTCATATCAAGGTTTTTAACTGCAGGGGTAGGACTCTGTGCCGTGATATCTTTCACTGACGGAGACGAGGTCTTGACTGGAACTTTGACCTTTCTTATTGGCTCCCTTCGGGGAATCGTTGGGCTCGCTCTCCGTGCTGTTTCCATTAAAGATTTTATTGTGCCCTTAACGTCTCCTTTTATCACCTCTTCTTTCTCTGATTGCACTTGCTCTTGGGTGTCATAGAGTGATTTTATAGAAAGCTTCACGTCTCCCTCTGTGCTTGCCCTGCGTTGCATTCTGGGAGATGTAGGAGGCTCGAGTAAGATCTGAATCTTGCCTTTTACATCTCCCTGGACACCAATCTCCTGCTGGTAAACCTTTCTCTCATTTGACGCTTCTTGTAGACTTTGTATTGCCGTGTGAATGTCACCTTTTACAATCATCTCCTTCTCCACTTCTCTCACTGCATGTTTGGCCTCCTCCAGCGATTTCAACGTACCTTTGATGTCACCTGGCAATAAATCTTCTATGACAATTTCCATCTTGGTGGAAGTGGAGTCTTTGAGTGATTTTAGTGCTCCTTTGATGTTACCAGGAATGATTTCGGGCTTTTCCACCTCTTTGGGCTGATTCTGGGCCTCCTCTAGAGACCTCAGTGTTGTAGGTAAATCAGCTCGAACAACTACTTCTTTCTCCAAAACAACTGCCTGGTTTACGGACTGTGTCAGTGAATTCATCGTTGCTTGCAGGTCTCCTCTCACGATCTCTTCTTTCTGTAAATGTTCAAATGAGATTGGAGGCTCAGTCATGAAAACCTTAACTGTGTTATGAACATCGCCGGGGACTATATCTTCCATGTCCACCAGACGACCGATTTGAGCTTGATTACATGTCAGGCTGAGTTTTGTTTCTTTAATATCACCACCAATGATTTCCTCTTTTTCAATTTTACCTGGACCGGCCTCATCTGGCCCTACCTGCAGCTTTTTAAGGTAATCCAGCGCACCAGACTCAATACAAGTAGAATAAAAGCTCACCTTTCCCCTTTCTGCTTCATCCACTTTAATTCTCGCAATCTCCTCTGTGTCTGGATTGCAAAGTCTCTCCAGGCAGCCTTTCACATTACCTCTGACTATATTTTCTTTCTGAATGCTTGATTCCTCATGAGAATTGAATAAAGAGTAGATGGTCATACGAATATCCCCCTTTTCGTCTTCTTGAATGAGAATTCCCCGTTTGCCAGTGCTCTCCTCTTTCAGCAGGTTGTTTATGGCTTCCTGAATGTCACCTCTTATTATCTCCTCTTTTTCTACAGAGGTGCCACTGCGCTCTTGCAGCAGCTGTTGCACGGTGCTGCTGATGTCCCCCCTCTCCTCTGCATTTATAATGACTTTCCTCTCCGTTTTCTCCTGTCTATTGAGGAGGTTAATCATGATGTTTTGCAGATCTCCTTTAATGATTTCTTCTCTTTGGATTTGGGGAGCTGCTTTATTCATGAGGTTGTACTTAGCCATGCGAACGTCTCCAATTTCATCTGCCTCTAAGATGATGCCTTTGGAGTCCACCATTCTCTGGGTGTAAAGTTCATCGAGGGTGGCTTTGACACTTTTACCAATGATTTCTGTCTTCTCTAAACTGCTCTCATTAAATTCAGTGAATGGTGTTGTTTCAAAAAGCCATGTCGTGGTTTTTACATCTGCTTTGGGGATGTCTTCACAAATTACCTGTTTACTTTCATCACTGTCGTTAATAAGATCAAGTGGATTCTTTTCAAATAGCCACACAGACTGTTTAACATCCCCCTTCAGTTGTTCCTCCATAACAACAGTGTTCATCTCATCTTCTGACTTTTCAGCATGTATCTGGTCAATTGTGTGAGTTTCAAACATCCATTTTGCTGTCCTAACATCCCCTTTATGAATTTCACTCATGCTGACAGTACGCACCAATTTTTGAGAGACTGCATCAGACTCAAAACGATGCTTGTTTGTCTTAACATCTCCTCCCTGAATATCCTCGACAGTTTTGATTGATATTTTCGCATCTTCTGCAATCTTATCAAGGGGCTGGGTTTCAAACCTCCATCTCGCTGAGCTGACATCACCTTTGTGGATATCTTCCTCTGTAACAGCTTTTAAGAGGTAGACCTCATCCGTTTCTTTAATTGAGTCCAGGGGCTTTGTTTCAAACAGCCAGCGGGCTCCAACTACATCACCTCTTTGTATTTCTTCTTTTGTGAGTGTGGTCACTTCATGATAATGGCCTTCTTTGTCTTGGATGGCATAAAGAGGTTGAGTTTCAAACATCATGGCATATGATGTCACATCTCCTTTCTCCTCATCCTCTCTGATGACTTTCTGCAGCTTTTTCATTTCGGCCTCAGAGGACACATCTTGAATCTTATCTAACGAGTAGGTTTCAAAAAAGAATCTGCCTTCATCAACATTGCCTCCCTGAACATCTTGTACTGTGCGAGCTCCTTTCAGCTCGCTAGGGGTCTCTGAGATTGCATCTATGGGCTGGTTTTCAAATAGCCATTTGCAGTTTCCAACATTTCCTTTCTGAACATCCTCAGCTTGAGCACTCCTCAGCTGTCTCATGACATCCTCAGAGGTTGAGCTCACCACGTCAGAAGATTGGGTCTCGAATATGTATTTCATCCGAGACACGTCCCCGGATTGTATGTCTATCTCAGTCACACTCTTAAAAGCTTCTTGCTCTTCTCCAGCAATGTTCTCCAGGTTCTCTGTCTCAAAGAGGAAACGTGCCATGCGGACATCTTTTCCATGAATGTCCTCTTGTTTCACAGTGCGAGTTTGCAACACTGTCTCAGAGTTATCCTGCATGGCACCAAGGGTTTGATTTTCAAAAAGCCAAGTGCATGTTTTCACATCCTCTTTTTGAATTTCACCATAATCTTGTCTACTCTTAAACTCATCTCTTTCATAAAGCATGTCTATAGGTTTGGTCTCAAAAAGCCACTTACATGTTTTAACATCGCCTTTCACTATTTCTGCTGTTTCTTCAGTAACACACTCCTCGTCTTCAATGTTGCTAAAATACTTAATGGCATCGAGAGGCTGGGTTTCAAAAAGCCATTTTGCCATCTTGACATCTCCAGATTCTACCTCTTGTTGGGTTATGCCCTTTATGATTTGGAATTTGGTGATGCTCTCGTCGAATTGGTCAATTGGACGAGTTTCAAACATCCACTGGCAGCTTTTAACATCTCCTTTGACGATTTCTTCCCGACGTACGGTTCTAACTTCGTGGTAATGTCCGGAGCTGTCTTGCAAAGCATACAATGGCATGGACTCAAATAAATCTTTATTTGATCTCACAGAGCCGGTGGTGACACCCTCAAGTTGAATCTTCCGACTATCGTCATATTGGCTTGAATCATACGTTTCAAAGATTTGCTTGTAATTGCTCACATCCACATTTTCGATATCCTCCATATTCACCGTTCTTGTTATTTCCTTTTTCTCCTCTCTGATCTGCTCCAGCGGCTGGCTCTCAAACAGCCACTTCTGGTGTCTAACATCTCCCTTCTCTTCAGATGTCACCATTCTATGGAGTTTCCCCACCTCTGCAAGCTCTTTTATCTCATCTTTTGGAGCAGTCTCAAAAAAGTGTCTGGCAGATTGAACGTCACCTCCAATTATTTCCTCTGCACTTACTGGCCTGGCATTGGAATCGTCCTTTAACGTATCCATCTGTTGCGTCTCAAACACCCAACAATTTCTGCGGACATCACCCATGTAACTTAGATCTTTTTGTTCAGAATCAATTGTTTTCATGAACTCTCTCTTTTCCTCTTGAATGTCTTCCAAATGTTGGTTCTCAAACAGCCATCTTTGATATCTCACATCACCTCTTTCTTCATCAGACGCTATCGTTTTCTTGAGTCGGTTCACCTCATCATTCTCATCTTTGATGTTCTCCAGTGGTTTATTCTCGAACACCCATTTCTGGTGTCTTACATCACCCTTTCCTTCTTCAAACACTGCCTTTTTGTTTAGTTTTCCCACCTCAGGAAGCTCTTTGAGTTCATCCGGTGGAGCGTTTTCAAATAAGTGTCTCACAGAGCGAACATTACCTCCAATAATCTGTTCTGTGGAGACAGGTCTGGAGTTGGCATCATCTTTAAGCTTGTCCATAGGCTGCGTCTCGAACACCATGCAGTGTTTTCGTACATCCGCCCCAAGAATTTCTTCTTTCTGCTGCTTTTGCAGCCTCTCCCACTGGGCGTTTATGGAGTCAAGCCTCTTCGTCTCAAACAGCCACCTTCCCCTTTTCGCACCGTCCAGTTGGTTGTCCTCCATGGATACACTGGAGATGAGCCTGACCTGAGAAAATTCCATGTCAATGTCATCCAAAGGCTTCGTTTCAAAGAACCATCTTGATGTTTTGACATCCCCTTTCTCCGTCTCCTCTCGACGGACAGAAGTAATCAGAACCATTTCACCGGTGTGTTCCCTCATAACACACATGCATTGCGTCTCAAACAACCATATGACTTTCTTTACTTCTGACTTGATCTCCTCTAGTACAGACTTCAAGCTCAGTAGTTGCTTCTCATCCATGGTTTCCGTGTCTCCCAGAGAATCCATTTCTTGGTTTTCAAACATGTACCTAACAGACTTCACATCCCCTTCAGTGGCTTCTTGTGTGAAGATGACTTCTTTGGTTTGCTCATCATCAGTGTGAATTTTATTTAGCGTTTCCATCGGCTTTGTCTCGAACAACCAAGCGGCCGCACGAACATCTCTTTTCCCCACTTCATTCACCAGATAGTTCCTTTTAGTTGAATCATGTTGCAGTCCCAGCGTATCCTCAGGCTGCATCTCGAACATCATAGCCGTGTTCCTAACGTCACCTCCAGCGATGATTTCCTGCTGAATGATATTTTCGCTATCCTCTTCGTTATCCGAGTCATTCTTAATGCAGTCCAAAGGTTTGTTCTCGAACATCCAGCGCATGGACTGCACTTCGCCTCTCAGAATCTCGTCCCACTCCAAATATTCGCGATCCGGGCTTCCGTTCGAATTGCTACCAGTGTGTTCAAACTGGTATGCTACCTCTTGAACGTCTCCTACTGCTTCAATGTCCTCATCATTGTAGAATTCTTTTTCCAGGTCTTTCCTGACATCAGGGTGAATGTGTTTGCAGAGACGTTTCAACTCTAATAGCTCTCTCTGTCTGAAGTATTGCTCTCTGTTTAATATGCGATTCACTGCTGGAGGGTCAGGGAAGTTCTCTGCATCATCTGAAGGTTCCTCCAGTAAGTCCGGTGGGGGCGGTGGCAGATATTCCAGATCATCATCATCATCGTTGTCGTCGTCATCAAAAGCAAACACAGAACTTGGTTTATCTTCTTCTGCTTTGTATGTGGCAACACTGTTCAGAGACCTTGATATCTCACTCTTCAGAGTTTGATTGGACGCACTCACATCTGATAGCAGCTGTGAACGGCTTTTGTCACGTTCAATCTTTTTTGGGGAGAGAGTAATGCATTTAATTCAGTGGAGTTCTGAAATTACTTCAGCTGGACCAGCTGGCTTAGAAAAGTGCTTTAATTTTTTTAATTGTGTGTTCAAAATCATAGCAATTTATTTCAATGGCCTTTCCAGTATTTTTGCGTCCTTACTGTGCTTTTTTTTTTAATGCAAGCAAAAAATACATATATATTTGTTGTTGAGGCTCAAAATCTTTTTTTCTTTTGTGTCTAAAAATGTTTTGCTTGAGAAACAATTTTACTTAAATTTCAAAAAGTTTTTTTTTTTTTTAATAAAGAGCAGTTTCTCACACAATTACAAGAAAAGTAATGTGATCATTTTAAAACTGCTCAACAGCAGCTGTGCGCTCTGCATTTGAAAGTGTTATTCATTTACTAAAAAGAAGATTTTTCTATCCATCCAAATGCATTGTTATACTTAAAAACAACTTCATGAATATATTAGACACACCTCCCTAAAACCATCAATATCACTGGACTAAACTTGAAAATTATAGCACACTAAAAATGTCTTCTTTTTTCCAAGTAAAATATGTCAAAATCCTTAAAACAATATAACTTATTGTGCAAGACTGCACAGGATAGTAAGACACATTTTCATAAACTGTATCTTTAATAGAGTGTATTTTTCATATTGCAATGGCTTTTTTCACTACTAAAAAAATTCAATTTTATTAAAGATTTATTTTTTTTTTTTTTTTGCTTGAGAGATCAGTTTACTTGCATGTCAAATCTGCAAGTCAAGTCTGAAAAAATTCAAACCAGTGATGGTTCACACTCAAAGTCTTGCTCTCACCACTTAAAAAAAATAAGTGTTGAGAGCAAGACTTAAAGTCTGAACCATCACGGTTAGAATTTTTTGGATGCTCAATAAAGACACAAAAATAACGTCTCAGGTTACGTATGTAACCCTGGTTCCCTGAGAGGGAACGAGACGCTGCGTTTGAGACGCGGTGGGAACGCTCTGCGTGATTGCGTCATGAAGCACGTGTAAAATCAGTCCAATGGAAGCCCGATACGTCATGGGTGACGTCATAGACCAGGAAACTATAAAGCACCCTTGAAACAGACCGCGACAGCTTCTGAAAAAGTCTGAAGCAAGTCGATCAGGGCATGCAGGAAGTATGGCAGGCAAACGCAGCGTCTCGTTCCCTCTCAGGGAACCAGGGTTACATACGTAACCTGAGACGTTCCCTTTCAAGGGAACTTCGAGCTGCGTTTGAGACGCGGTGGGAACCCCATACCCACTACGCCATAGTGACAAATGCCCGTTCTGTGTGAAGTCCTTGCGCACACTAGAAGCAAGCAACCTCGCCCCAGGAGTGGAGAGGTCAAGGTCATAAAACCTGACAAATGTATGTGGAGAGGACCAACCTGCCGCATTACAAATGTCAAGAAGGGAAACACCCGAAATTAAGGCCGTAGAGGCCGCCATACTCCTTGTAGAAAGGGCCCGTACAGCCATAGGTGAAGGCTGACCGGCCGCTTCATAAGCTAGTGAAATAGCCTCGACTATCCACTTGCTCATAACCTGTTTAGATGCAGGGCACCCTCTTCTGAGTGACCCAAAACATACAAATAATTGCTCTGACTTACGCCACAGGGCAGCTCTGTGAACGTAGGCATCCAATGCCCGAACTGGACATAACAGGTTCAATTGTTCCTGATCTGGGGTATTAAAAGGTGGAGGAAAAAGGCCTGCAGCACTATTGGGCCCCCAACATTGAATGGGACCTTAGGAATATAACCTGGTCTAGGGTATAGAAATGCTTTCACCATACCAGGTGCAAATTCCAAACATGACGGAGCAACCGACAGGGCGTGTAAATCTCCAATTCTCTTGATAGATGAAATAGCAAGGAGAAATAAAGCTTTCAAAGTGAGGAATTTTTCTGAAACCTCTTCAATGGGCTCGAACGGAGCCAGAGCCAGACCCTCAAGTACAATGGCTAAATCCCAAGCCGGTGCTCTGGAGTGCAGTGCAGGTCTCAACCTCAATGTACCACGGAGAAAACAAGTAATCAGAGGATCTCTCCCAATAGAAGTACCCCCCAGAGGGGTAGGAGATAATCCAGCAGAGAAACGGTCTTGCAGAAAATCGAGAACTGAACCAACAGGGCAGTTAACAGGATCTAACTGACGCTCACCACACCAGGTGGAGAATAATTTCCATTTCAGCGCATACAGTTTTCTCGTGGAAGGGGCTCTGGAATGGAGAATGGTCTCAACGACCTCAGTCGAGAGACCGGATTCTATGAGCCTGGCCCCCTCAGAGGCCAGGCCCACAGTTTCCACAACTCCGGTCGAGGGTGAAATATCGTGCCCTCTACCTGGGACAGCAGGTCCCTCCTGATTGGAATCTCCATAGGAGAGCCGCTCAGAAGAGACACCAAGTCCGAGAACCAAACTCGAGTCGGCCAGAAAGGGGCTACTAGTAACAGACGGGCCCCTTCCCGGCGAACCCTTTCCAGAACCTCCGGGAGCATAGATATCGGGGGAAATGCGTACAGGTGCAGCCTCGGCCACACCTGCATCATCGCATCCAGTCCGCGAAGAGCTGGCTGCGTGAGGGGGAACCATATAGAGCAATGCGTTGTACAAACGATGTGAAAGGTCGACTTGACTTTAGTTAGACCAAAGTTCTCCCTAAGAAGCTCCACCACCTCAGGGTGAAGTCTCCAATCCCCTGGGCCTCAGCCCCTGCCTCAACAGGATATCTGCTCTGATATACGAGACCATCAGTGTGTTGTCCGCCATTCGCCGAGCAACCACTCATGATCGCCCCCACTTGTGAGGGAAGCATCCGTCGATAGCAATATGCGTCGACAAGAAGCCCCCAACACTGGGCCTGGGCGAGGAACCAAGGTTCTTCCACATGACCGAAGCACGAAGGCATAGCCGCGTGACCTTGATCATGCGAAAACGTATTTCCCCTCGGAGAAAACCCCTTGGTCCTGAGCCACCACTGCAGGGGTCTCATGAACAGAAGGCCAAAAGTAAAACGTTGGACGCAACTGCCATGAGACCCACCCGTCTGAAACTGTTTCACAGTGAGTGACTGGCCTAGATATACCCCATTACGTTTGCTGTAGAATTGCTACACCTAGAAAAGTGGTCCTCAGAGCACACTCTTCTTGGCGTTGAGAGGCAACCCCAACATCCTTAATGAGACAGAACGACATCTCGATGCCGAACTGCCATAAACTCAGATTGAGCTAGGAACAACCAATCATTGATGTAGTATAATACGCAAATGCCCTGGAGTCTCAGAAGAGCCAGAGCTGCATCCACGCATACTGTAAAGGTGTGGGGTAATAAACCTAGGCCGAATGGAAGAACCCAATAATGGTATGCTTCGCCCCCGAAAGCAAACCTCGGGAACCACCTCATCCTCTTTCGGAAACAATGAAGTAATGGCTGCCTGCTGGGAGGAGGAACCCCTTCTACAGCTCCTTTTGCAGAAGTGATAGTACTTCCTGCTCCATAACCAAAGCCTGCTCGGGGTCCACCAATGAAAGGAGGACCCCTAGAAATCTGGGCGAACGAGAACCGAACTGAATTCTGAAACCCTTTTCTATAGTGTGCAGGACCCACTGAGAAATATGTGGCAGTAGTTTCCACGCTGCCAGAAATTTACTAGGGGAACCAGTCTCTCAAGACTGGCCTCTGGATTTATTTGAACAGTCACTACGGCGCCCTGAAGCGGCGAACCGGCAGGGAACAACCGAACTGACCATTCTACGACCCTCCTCGGAGGATCGTATGGGGATGCTGACACCTCGGTGCCCTGAACGGCGAACCGGCAGGGAACAACCGAACTGGCAGCGCTGCAACCCTCCTCAGAGAGTTGCACCCCAGAGGAAAAACGATTTCTCAAAACCGTCCCTTGGTTGAACAGTCACTACGGTGCCCTGAAGCGGCGAACCGGCAGGGAACAACCGAACTGACCGCTCTACGATCCTCCTCGGAGGATCGTATGGGGACGCTGACACCTCGGTGCCCTGAACGGCGAACCGGCAGGGAACAACCGAACTGGCAGCGCTGCGACCCTCCTCAGAGAGTCGCACCCCAGAGGTCGCCGAGGAGAAACGATTTCTCAAAACCGTCCCTGCCCCGGAGGAGCCCTCAGAAGCCTGATAGCCTCGTTTTCATGCGACAGGACTTCTTGTCTAAGCTTTATTAGAGATGATGACAGTCTTCAGATCTTGCCTACCTCTAACTAGCTTAGTTCCTACGACCCTCCTCGGAGGATCGTTGAAAAAAGCAGGCACTTCGGCGCCCTGAAACGGCGAACCGGCAGGGAAACCGAACTGACTGCTCTTCTTTTTTTTCTCTTATTTGAAGGCTCGTTTGGGGACACTGACACCTTGGTGCCCTGAAACGGCGAACCGGCAGGGAAACCGAACTGGCAGTACTGCGACCCTCCTCAGAGAGTCGCACCCCAAAGGGCGCTGAGGAGAAACGATTTCTCAAAACCGTCCCTACCCCAGAGGGGACCACCCTTAGAAGCCTGATCGCCTCGGCGTCAGGGCTTCTTCTTTGTCAAAGCTATTTTAGAGATAAAACAGTCCTCAGATCTTGCATGTCTCTAACTGGCTAGACTGCGACCGCCACCCAGGTACCCCTCAATTGCGGAGGAGCCCGAATGGCGACGCTCTGTTTTGCACTTTGTGCTGAGAGGAGCTTAATATCTCAGGAACATTAGATTGGTGAGGAAGAATGATGAAAGGTTTATATCTCAGTTTTCTTGAAAGCGGAGCGTCCAGAAGAACAGACATAATTATATCTTTATTTTCCTTTATCTTTATATCAGAAAAACTTATATATATATATATATATACATACATATATCACTCTGTGGCCACCAGCAGGAAACAACCGAACTGGCAGCGCTGCGACCCTCCTCAGAGAGTCGCCCCTCACATTCATCCATGTCCTTACATACTTTACCCACCAGCGCTGCCTAATAAAAAATGTATTCATTATTTAAGATGGCTGGTGGGTAACGTCGGGGTTAATAACGATGACGCCGACTCGGGAGAGAGAAAGCTCGTAAGCGTCTCTTTAACCCGAGGCAATGTCATACTATGATACTTAATACCCAACTTTTTACAAACCGGTTTATTCCACGATCTCGACACCTCAGTGTGGAGATAGGGAAAAACCACAGTCCCCGACGAGGAGGCTGAGATACAGAGTTTTCTCTGTTTAAGATACAGTTCATCTTTAACAAACTCTTCTTTATTTTCAATCTCATAATGTTCAGCTGGCCAGTAAATATTTAACTGGCAACAGCACTAGATAAAACCTCCTTTTTTCTTTAAAAAAGCTCCTCTTTATTCAACAGAGTTATGAGCTGGAAAATGTATTCATTGAAAACTCAAACATCTGCCTTTTTATAAAGATTTGTATTTGTTTTGTTCTCCTTCTTTTAAAACAAAACACTAACGATACCAATTCCTCGGAACTGGAAATCGCAGCACACTAGATCTGGCATGTGAAAGCTGAGAAAGGGCGGAGCCCGTCCCAACCCCCGCTGTCAGATCCGTTTACGAACCCCGAAATACGAGCCGTCTCCGAGCCTCGGCAACAGAGAGACCCGCTCGGGGAACGCGAACCGAACCGTCCTCCTCGAAGAACGCCCGGCGGGAGCGGAGCGTCCTCACGGACAGCTTCTCGCAATGCACAGTCAGATCCCTCGAGAAATGACTGTTGCATACTCCACTCCCAAACAGCAACAAAAAGCTGATGTGTGTCCCCACCCGTGATGTAACGAGGGCAGGGAACAACACAACTTCTATAATATTGCTTTGCTCGCCATAATGATAGATAGTGATATATATATTGGGCTTGACAAACAACAATAAATAGACAAGGACAGAATCACAGAGAGCGCTTGCTGAAGACTACAGAAGCTGTCGCGGTCTGTTTCAAGGGTGCTTTATAGTTTCCTGGTCTATGACGTCACCCATGACGTATCGGGCTTCCATTGGACTGATTTTACACGTGCTTCATGACGCAATCACGCAGAGCGTTCCCACCGCGTCTCAAACGCAGCTCGAAGTTCCCTTGAAAGGGAACTCCATATCAGATGTATAGTGGGTTAACAATAACAACATCAAAACACTGAAAGCTGAACACAGGCTCTAAAGTCTTATGAACCTCAATAACACTATGCTGTTGAAAGTGGAGGCACTCATGGAAACATGTAAAAAAAGATGGTAAGTAGAGTCTTTTTAAGCACTGAATCCTATTAAAGCATAATACATTCATGTGTCAGAGTAGAGATGTGGGCTAAAAAGGACTTACCTTAATTTTCTTGCTGGGGGCTGCCTCCTCGATGGTCTTTTCAAAATGCTGTGCCAGTTCTTTAGTTGAGAGCCTTGGGTAATACTCTTCCTCCTCTGGAAGCAAGAGACAAAAAAATAAAAATCTTAAAGTAAACATCTTGTCTCTGTAAAATGCAGTACAAAACAAACAATGAGCTGCAGTGTGATATATAACTTATTATCTATAAATTTCTGCTCTTGAACTTACCAGTTTCATTGTGATGATTTTCATAACTGGAAATCACTTCTCTGTTATGAGTGATTTGATCATGTGCAGTCTGTAATAAAGGCAAAATAAATACAATTTAATTTAGAGCAGGAATCAAACAGTGCAACTAACAGGAGCTACATGATTATTTCTGACATGGATTTGCATATGCATTTGACGGATGTTTTCATAAGTGACCCAAAGTGTGTTTTATCAGCATGTGCATTCCTTGCGAATCAAACCTGTGACCATGGTGTTGTTAGCGCCATCATGCTTTATCAGTTGAGCTTATATTTAAAGTAAAACAAATTTCAAAACTCTCATCATGGTTTGAACATTTTGACAATTAATGCTCTTTCACATGACTCGCAATAAACAAATTAAGTTTGAAAACTAGATAAAAAACAAACAAATAGTTTATTAATAGATCTAGCGATATCAATACCACACACACACACACACACACACACAAAAAAAGCAATATTTTACTGATGGATAAAAATAGTTGTATATAACATTTACAATTCAGTAAATAAACAAACTGGTAAAAAGGTAAACTGTTCTAATATAATATATTTTTTCATCATTTTATAACGGAAATATTTGAACAATATAACATTTTTAATATTTTTCTATATATATTATATATTATATATATATTATATATTATATATATTTTATATATTTTTTATATTTCAGTTGAGCATGCTAACAATGCCAATGCAGGAGTTCGATTCCCAGGGAACGCATGTACTGATAAAAGCGTCTGCCAAATGCATAAATGCACATTTGAAAACAGTAAATGATTTATCATTTTCATTGTGACTGACATCACAAGAACATCTGTGGCAAGATCACTTTTAGTCTTACCATGGTGTGTGTGTTTCAGGGTTTTGTGTTTTATTTTTATTCTACTCAACAAACACTGATCTGCTCACCTGATTTGACGATCGATATCCCATGAATTATTCTACTAGACTACACTTCAGAATCTCACATCTCTTTTCTGAGTATTTTCACAGGGTCACTTCAAAACTTGATTTAATTTTGTCCTCATTTCTATCACTTTTAGCATCTTTTACTGTGAGGTTATTTTAAAGTTGGGCAAAGTCATGGGTTCGATTCCCAGAGAGTGCGTAAACTGAATGCATTGCACTTGCAAAGTCGCTCTGGATAAAAGTGCCCACCAAATGCATAAATGTAAATGGAAGTGTTTTCATGTGGAGCTGACAGTGCTAAAACCTCCAACTTCAAATTAAAACATTTCACATTATTGAAAATTGATGTCAGTTTGACATTTCACAGCAGATAGTAAAACGTAAATAAGGCACTTCAGCACCGCGTACAGAGACAAGGCAAGAGCCGCTACTGTTCGTCTGATGTTTTCGACTTGTGAAATGGAGAGTTATTAGTAGCAGGGTTGACGGAAATGTCCGTACCCTTTCATCGTGAAGGAAGACCTGCTGCGAGACTTGTCGACCCCCGCTGCTGCTCGCCACACTCATCGCTGATGAATTTGACACCTCCTGCGTGACAGGAGACAAGGGTTGTTGTTAGAGGATGAGACATAGAAAAGAAGAACACACAAAAAAAAACGTTTTTCCAAGACAGCGCTTGTACAAGCACCTTGCTGTCAGTATATCTTATCAGCACAGCCTTTTCTCAGTCACAAACAACATATATTTGTGAGGTAACGCGTTACCCTATTTCTTTGTGGTGAACAGCAATATACACAAAAAGCGGCAAGACTCAAACACTCGACCTTAAATGAAGTGTAAAGTATTTTTATAGAATGAATTTTTCTTGGTGCATTTTTTTCTTTATCTTCATTCCTGTCTTTAGCTAAGTCAACCATAGTGTTTTGTATTTGTATTTTGACACCAGCCATACGCTCTACTGTGTTGGACTAGCGGGTGACAGGTAAGAGATAATACACATCCAGCCATGGGATGTACATTATCCCGCTTATTACACGGCTACGTGCCACTTAAGTAAATAATTAGTCATGAAATATTGATCTGAGACTAAATATTTGATTAGCCCTTTAAACGCAATACTGTATATTTGATCAAATAAATGAAGCCTTGGTGAGCATGAGAGACTTCTTTCAAAAATATTAAAAATGTTATGATTTCAAACTTTTGATCGGTAGTGTGTGAATTGCAATGCATTTGATAAAAAGATATCAAAGCAGAAAAATGCAGCAGGATCTTTTCTCAAAACTGTATAACTTAACATCACAATTATAGAGGCAAATGTTTGAAGATTTGGAAATAAAACCCACATACTTAACCTAGAAATGAAATCTCAGCCATCTACACATTCTGTAATGCACACATGGTTTGTCTGTGTTATTTCAGTGACATAACACTATAATGAAGTCAAAAATGAATTATGCATATTTGCATGAAATCTATATAACTTACGCACACAATACATTTTAGAATTAATACATTTTCGTTTTCCATTTCAGGATTAGGATTAGGATTAGTCAGTGCTAATTACTGTTAAACGGCAGGTTTGATGGCTTTAGCCCTTGGATGAGCAGATTTTGTAATGTTATAATCCATTCCAACACACACTCCCACACACAAACACATGCAGCCGTACATAAGCAAAGTGTGATATCATCAGCAGGGACGCAATCAATACCAATCCATAAAAACAGCCCGAAAATGCACAACAAAACACAGGCAGATCATTAAAAGAGATATGGCTGACATACATTGATGTAGATTGCATCGTTAAAACCAAAGGTGACTGAATATCAGACCCGAAACACTCATCAAAGCAACAGCGCAACAGTGACCGCCTGCTGCTTCAGCGGCTTTCCTTCTGATCAACTATTTCCTCCAGAGGGACTTCAAAACACACTTTAATAAAGAGTTCCAAGTCATAAACCAAAACCAACCGGCTCTGAGATGAATCACAACACTACAAACTTGGATTCAAAGCACTTGAAAAATGGAAAAAAGGCTACTCAAAAATACTTCAATGGTATTTTTTAACTTGATTGACAAATTGATAAAGAACAGCAACTTATGGAAGCCACAGAATGAAAAATAAAAAAGGTATTTTGCGACTTTTTATCTCACAATTCTGACTTTTTTTCTCACAATTGCGAGTTTACATCTGGCAATTCTGACTTTATTTCTCAGAATTGCGAGATATAAAGTCAGAATTGCGTGATGTAAAGTCGGAATTGATTGATATAAAGTCGCAATTGCAGGTTATAAAGTCAGAATTGGTGAAATAAAGTCGCAATTGCATGTTGTAAAGTCAGAATTGTGTGAAATAAAGTCGCAATTGCGTGTTGTAAAGTCAGAATTGCGTGAAATAAAGTCCCAATTGCGTGTTATAAAGTCAGAATTGCGAGATATAAAGTCAGAATTGATTGATATAAAGTCGCAATTGTGTGTTATAAAGTCAGAATTGTGAGATATAAACTATTCTGAGGGGAAAAAAGTCAGTCTTTTTTTTCCCTTAGAATTGGCCTGATAACTCGCAATTGCGAGTTTATATCTCACAATTGTGAGAAAAGATGTCAGAATTTCGAGATATAAACTCGCAATTATGTGTTATAAAGTCAGAATTGCGAGATGTAAACTCGCAATTGTGAGAAAAAAAGTCTGAATTGTGAGATAAAAAGTCTCAATCCTCTTTTTTTCTCGCAATTGCGACTTTATTTCTCAGAATTGCAACTTTATATCTCGCAATTGTGACAATTTCTGATAATTGCGACTATATCTCGCAATTGCGACTTTATTTCTCAGAATTGCGACTTTATATCTCGCAATTGTGACTATTTCTGATAATTGTGACTTTATATCTCGCAATTGCGACTTTATTTCTCAGAATTGCGACTTTATATCTCGCAATTGTGACAATTTCTGATAATTGCGACTATATCTCGCAATTGCGACTTTATTTCTCAGAATTGCGACTTTATATCTCGCAATTGTGACTATTTCTGATAATTGCGACTTTATATCTCGCAATTGCGACTTTATTTCTCAGAATTGCGACTTTATATCTCGCAATTGTGACTATTTCTGATAATTGCGACTTTATATCTCGCAATTGCGACTTTATTTCTCAGAATTGCGACTTTATATCTCGCAATTGCGACTTCATATCTCGCAATTTTGAGATAAAAAGTCGCAATTATTTTTGTATTTTTTTATTCAGTGGCGGAAACGAGCTTCCATAGCAATTTGTCAATGCTTGATAAAAAAAATTATAAAAAAATAAAGTTGCATTTAAATGTGATATTAGTCATATTTATTTACACTATAAATATGATTTAAATAAATTTGCCTATTTTTGTAAATTTCTACTTTTTTAATGAATACATATTGACTTTTTTAAATTTATTTTTAAAGAGGCACTTCTAGTTCTCCATATATTTCAGCTTTAATTGATCAGTTTAATTGGCCGAGCAAAAAAATATGAAACCTATATGAAAACTTTTTTAAATGCATGATGGTCTAATTTCTACATAGATAAACATAGACCTCATTATCCAAGAAAGGATACAAAAACAACCTCAAAAATACATCCTACATACCAAACACTCGCATAATGTGATGCAAGTTATAGTTTAAATATACACAGACACATCCCCAACATGCACACACAACCCAGTTTAGTAAACGAGTGTCACCACGAGCAACAGAAAGCACAGATAATGAGATGACATTTGATCCTTCTCTCTAATAACTGCAGCATGATACATACTTTCAGCTTATGTTCTCATTTGTCTACTCAGTGTATATCCTTCTGTGGATTAGTGCCAAACTTGATCAAATTAGTGCGGTAAATCCTTCTAATGTTCAGTAAACTACACCTTCGAAATTATGCGTAAAAATGTTTGCCTCTTGCTTTCACAAAGCTACAAAAACAGAGGTGAATTTTGGGATCGAAACAGTTCTCAAACTTTTATAAAATATGTACAATACATTTGTACTAAATTTATACCAACAGCTCTGAGGTTATCCATAAGCTAGTGTATATACAAATATACTTTATACGCAATGTATAATCTTTCTTTTTCAAGAAAACAAACAAAAAATCTGCTGCTCATACAAAATTCTTTGTCCAATCAAATGATATAATGTCTTTTCTCCAAATATCACTTGCCTTTGAATAGCAGATAGCAAATCGCTGATGTAACCTATTATAATGGTTATTAAAAAGGGCTTTTGATAAATCCCAATTTCCTGTTTAGAAAGGTAATGCATCAAAAGAAGAACGAAAACTGTGCTCATCAAGCCTTTTCTCCTCCTGTCTCCGTTTGCCAGACGGTTTCATTTTCAATTCTCAAAACTAACTGAATCCAGCGTTTCAGGGTCGAGAACAGACCAGTGTTTTAGATGTAACCCTCATAAAACCTGTTGAGGTCAGACAAACAGAAGAACAACTCAGCTTATTCGTCAATCACCTCAAATTTTGTATTCTTTGTTGAAGAAAGGTAGATAATGCTCTGTGAATACTGAATAAAAGCTTAATCTATTATAACTTGCATAGAAAGGAGGTGTGTTTGTATTCTATTTTATTTTCACGGCAAAATTATACTTTTTACTCGTATCATTTTTATTTGGACCTTCAAAGTACATATTTCAAAGGACATTGTGGCTTAAATCTATCCTCTTATAAAAGGCTTTTACCATTCACTGGTATGGTTGGATTTCTTTGTTGAATTCCTCTTCCTGTCCTTCCGAGTCAAATCAATATCATGTGGTTTGTGGTTAAATTGAACTTTAAAAAAAAAAAAAAATAGAAAGGAAGACAATTACTAAATAGCTGTCATGACCAATAAAATATTTGTGAATAAAAGCAAAATCTATAATGAGCCTAATTTGCATAGAAGGGAGGTGCTTTTGTAGGGGGAAATTATACTTTTTACTTGTTAGAATTTTATTTAGACCTTAAGTGCATATTTCACAGGTCATCGGTTGATCAAATATTTCCTCTTATAAAACGTACTTCCTACACAGTAAAAAATAAATAAAATAATTCCTATTATCTAAAACAATTGAGAATTCCTTTGATGAATTCCTCTTCCTGAAATTCAAATTCAAATTACAAATCAACATCCTGTGATTTGTGGCCAAATGAACTCGATTGAATGGAATGAAAGCCAATTACTAAGTTTGGAAATGTATTGATTAGCATCCCACACTGAGGAAAACCGAAAGCAGGCAATGCATACGCTCATTTAAAATTGTATATCAACCAGAAATTAGCAACAAGACTAAAAATGATTTGACATAAAGTATATATATATTTATATTAAATTTGCAGTCGTCACATGACACAGTTTGAGTTTGAGAGCCACTGCTTTGGCGCACTTCAATGTTGGCGCGATGAGAGCACAACTCCCACTTTCTCCTGTCATTCTGTATTCAGTGTGATTTTTTTTTTCTCTATCAGTGAGCCGAAGCCACTCCGTCCCGGCAGGGGAGAGGAGCACGCTCAGACTCAATGGGATGGATGGGTGGACTGGATTCAATTTGGATCGGCAGAGTTGGACTCCACAGACTGTGACCAAAATTTATCTCTATTCTACTTCTCTCACTGCAAGTAGTATCTGATTTTTGCAGAGGAAAGCGCTGCATGCATAATATTAGCATGTGCCAATGCTAATGAGCCTCTGAAGCTCGGGAGAATCTATGCAGGTACGAGAACGGATGGGTACAGATTTGACTTGTTATAGTGTCAGATTTGAGGGTTTTGTGTAAGGTCAGCTGTAAGCGGATTAATATCATTGCAAAAGTCCTTGCACATCCACTCTTTTCTACACCAGAAGACTTGCTCACATGGAAATTGCATGCATGAAATTAAATCCTGCACCAGAACTAAAACTAGCATAATTAGGGATGCCAACCATCCAAAATGATACACTAGTGCCCTGAATTTATGGGAATAGAATTGCAGTGCATATTAAATAATGTTGGGACTTTTTTTCCTCAATATACAGGCATCTCGCAACCAAACAGCTGAGAATGTTTCATTGAACTTGAACTAGTTTGGCATCCAAGACTCATTGTTACAATTACAGATTAGAATGGAAATCAAAAGATGGATGTGAAACACCTTCAGGATTAGTTTTGGGACTTGTACAAAAGCACTAAAAAGATTAACAGACGAGAAGTGTGTTCTTTGTGTTCAGTCACAATTCTGTAGTGCTATAAATCGCCTGGGTAGAAACTAAACTGATATGTGTGTAATGATGTGTGACACTTCAGTATGACATTAAAATTCATTTATTTTTTCAACAGATGCTGTATGGCGGAGAGTCAAAATCAAAGTGACTGCATCTCAAATGCATTTTAGCACATAATTCTTTCATATACACATACATAGATAGAGGCAGGCATACTGTGACTGTGTAGCATTTCAAGTGTGGTATGAAGAAAAAGATTAAATATAATTCTATAAAACACATAAATATTATTGAAATGTTTTTTTTTTTAAACGCGCTGGTTAGTTTCACATGGCCCCTCCTCCGCAAATCATGCCAAAAAACATACATTTTCACTTTGTGATTTCTTAATGTTAATTTTGTTAAGCCTGCACATTCGTATTCATCAAAACGTTTGGTTGCATGTGGATGCAAACCGTTGCGATGCGACAAAACTAGATTGCTTGCTTTTATATTAATGTTCAAAAGTTTGGGGTCGATAATATGTTCTGATGTTTTTGAAATGTTGCTTATGTTCAACAAGGCTGCATTTATTTGATCAAACGCACAGTAAGAACACTGTGAAATTATTTAAAATAACTTTTATTTTAATATATTGTGAAATATATTATATGTTGTAAATATATTGAAATATTTTCAAAATATATGCTTTCATCATCTGTTATTATTATTACATGTTTTATTATTATCAATGGTGAAACCAGTTGTCCTGCTTAATATTTCTGTGGAAACCAGAACATCTTTGATAAATAGAAAGCTCAAAATAATCGCCTTTACTTGAAATAGAAATCTTTTGTAAAATGTAAATTTATTGGCACTTTTGATTCACTTATTTATTTATTTATTTATTTATTTATTTAACAGGGACAGTGTATGGCACTCAGCCATACCAGAATTAGCTACAAGCTAAATTTCACTGAATGCGTCCTAAACAAAAGTATTAATTTCTTCAAAAAAATTAATAAATAAATGTCATACTGACCCCAACCTTTTGAAAGGCAGTGCTAATATGAGTTACTGGTTTGGGAAGCTGCAGTTTCCAAGCAGCTTCCAACACTGACCTGCACAGATCTGTGTGTGTGGTGAATCTGGGTGAGTGTGTGAGCCGAAGACATGCTCTCGTTCTCAAACTGTCTTCGGACGCTGGCCAGCCCTCCAGGCAGAGAACAAACCTCGTCCTCCATGACCTGATGAAGAAACAGACAAAGACAGACCGGCCGCCTGAGTTGAAAAATCATGCTAAGCAGATTTATGCTTTTACAAGAGCTGCGAGATTATGGGAGGCAAAGTGTGATCACTTGTCTCTCATCTTCATCCACCATCGAACAAAAAATATTCATATATTCATGAGACAATGCGGCTTACGCACACACAGAAGCACGGCTTCCAGCCTTTATCTCATTATCTCTGTGACTTTACAAAATCACATTTTAAGATTTTGCATGACATTCGCATTTGCATGGCATCCCGTCTGTGGCCCTGATATCGTGAGGTTTCATTTACTCAGCAAGCCCGTTAACCCTTCAGTCGCCCCTGCATTGTTGTCTATGTGCACGTGCTTTCTGCTTTGTTTCAGCGCCTGCTTCGCTAAATTAATAATGCATATAAATGAATGGCAAATATGCACCACAAAATGATTGAATATGCAATTTGCAACTGAAAACCAATTCATTCATTCATTCATTCAACCCAATTCATATTGAAAACCACTTCTATATGTAGGATACAGCATACTATGATCTGTGACACTGCCATCCAGAAGCCTGAATCAGCTCTAGCTATAAAATGATGAAAGTGCTCGACTATATTGCATCTGGATATATGCCCAGTTATGACGCTCTTCTCCGGCATTTGATGTCGAACTCCTGCCATGACTAATGAAATACATAAAAAAACATTTCTCTTAAATATAAATGGAGTTTACAGCCTGACAGCAACCGTTAACATTAATTGCTGCAGGTAAACAATGCTTTTTGTGAATAAAAGAACAATCTATGATGAGTCTAATTTGTGTTTTGTTTCTTTCATGCTCGTTTGGTTTATCTCATTTGGATTCGTTAATTAACTGCTGCAAAAAGTCCTCTACTCAACTAAAAAGTAAAGACATCCATAATGCTATAAGATTTATATTTCAAATAAATGCTGTTCTTTTGAACTTTCTATTCAAAGAATCCTGAAATGAAATCACGGTTTCCACAACAATATGAAGCAGGACAACCGTTTTCAACATTGATAATAACCAGAAATGTTTAACGAGCAATTCAGCATCATTGAGTAATAATGCTAAAAATTCAGCTTTGATCACAGGAATAAATGACATTTTAAAATATATGCACACAGAAAACAGTTATTTTAAATTGTAATAATATTTGACAATTGTATTGTTTTTACTGTGTTTTTAATTAAATAAATGCACCCTTGGTGAGTATAAGAGGCTTTTTTTTTTTTTTAAACATTAAAAAATCTTACCAACCCCAAACTTTTGACGGGAAGTGTATACATGGTCCTTGTGAAAAGATCTGACTTCATCCAAAGTGCCTTAACACAATTTCTGTTCACTTAAAACACGAGTCGACGTGTGGACAGAAGGATGAAATGAGTCGACATCCAAAAATATCGTTTATGTCCAAGTTTATATCCAAAAACTACCGGTGTATTTTAACTCGTACAAAAGCTGAAACAACAACGTTGCTGTACTTTTGACCCTCCTGTAGGGATCTGACCTCAACTGGGCACAGAGTGGACGTGCAGTGCTGTTTTTAGCAGACAGCCAAAGAGTGAGAAAGAGACAGAGGGAATTGGGCTTCTGGAGAGGTCCTGAACTCCCACTGGTTACCCATTAACACTTCACTCTCACACTGACACAAAGCCACAGACAACAATGATGTCACTGCACTCGCACATGAGCAGAGGCATTCGGCCCTATCACCTACAGTAACTCAAGGACACGCTTTCTGTCACCCGGGCAAGAAAAAAAAGACACAATATTTTGCTCAATTTTGGCCAATGATAAAGATCCATTGTGAATACACTGCTTCCTTGAAAACCCATTAAATATAACAATATCTCAAACAATAAAAAATAGTTGATAGTTGACCCAAAAATGAATCTGTCAACATTTACTCACCCTTAAAGGTGCTCTAAGCGATGTCAGGCGTTTTTTAGGCCAAAACATTTTTTTGTCATATACAGCAAACATCTAACGATCCGCTAGCTGGCACCCCTGAACACACTGTAAACAAAAAACGTGGTCTCTGCAGACAGCCCAGGCTCCACAAACGGCAACAAAAACAAACTGCGGCAACCCGCTCCACGAAACATAACAAACAGTGTTCCAGCCAATAACCGACAAGAATGATTTGGGGGTGGGGTTAGTGCGCGTACACATGAAGGGGGGTGTGGAGGAGAGAGGAGCATGAAGAGGGAAGTTAGAATTATAACTCTTTAAGTTTTATATGGCCGACACACAACCAAAGAGACGACGTTCCGATGAACAGATTGCAAAAATACAATGAAGAGGGAAAATGAGAAGGAACGCGTGAAGTCCCGGATTTAGCTCCATCAGAAAAGCCTTCGAAAGGTGGCGAAGGGCAGGGAGCTCTGTTTTTGTGGACAGGTGGGTAAAATCCAGTTTGGTTTTTCTAAATGGACTTTCATGTTCGCCTAACAAACACAAGGATATAATTAGCTAGAACTATGTAGTCAGTGCTAACTTTGGTGAATACCGGTACAACTGTTTTTAGCAGCTAGCTATATCGATCTCTATTGTAAATGATCAAGCAAACTCACAGTAGGGCGACAGTTTGTGTGAATGTTTGTTTTCACCAACTGTTTGTTATGAATTTGAATGTTCATTCATTGCCTATTGACAACTTTGACTAAATTTGTCTACGACGGAGCCGTTGTTTATGCTCACTGGGAAACGCGGAGCTAACGTTATCGCGTCCTTGTGTATGGGAGCTAAAGTTATAACCTCATGTGGCGAAACGTTTTATTGTGTTTTTCTGGTAATGTTTATCTTTTTCTGCATTCTGTTTTGCATTATATGCAAGCATTTATCTAAATTGGCGACATTAACGCTACACCTTGAATGAAGTATCACTAAAACTACAGGGGGAGGGGACGGGATGAGGAGGAGGGAGGGTCTAGCTAGCCTCCATTTTGTTTGACACTTCGATGTCAATGCTTCGATGTCAAACACTTCGAACGTCAACAAGAAGTGACGTCACCCGACATCGCTTAGAGCACCTTTAAGTTGTTCTAAACCGGCATCAAATTCTTTCTTCTGTTGAACACAACATTTTTTGAAGAATGTTGGTAACCAAACAGTTGCTGGTCCCCATTGACTTCCATAGGGAAAAAAAAATATAATGAAAGTCAATGGGGACCAGAAATTGTTTTGTCACCAACATTCTTCAAAATATATTTTGTGTTTAGCAGAATAAACTCATACAGCTTTGGAACAACTCCAGGGTGAGTAAATGATGAACGAATTTTCACACAGTAACATCTAAATATTAGCAATTGCTTCACTATACTCATGAAACGCTGTTATTTATTTCAGAAGATCTGATTTTCACAAGGACAGTTTCAAGTTAATGTCAGTAGAAATGAACCAAATGTTATTTTCAGCTTTTTAGAGCAAATTTGCCAAAAATTAAAGAACCAAATGTCAAAAACTAAACAGCTTGCCTAATAGTTGTTGTTTTTCAAGCTTAAGCAAGAAAAAACAATTTGCCAACATGCCAAGAAACATAATTCAGATAATATAAAAACACTCTACGGTTCAAAAGTGTGGGGATTTTTTTCATGTTTTTGAAGGAAGTCTCTTATGCTCAGCAAGACTGCATTTATTTGATTAAAGATACAGGAAAAGCAGAAATATTATTACAATTCAAACCAACTGTTTTCTGTTTGAATATGTTTAAATGTGATTCAGTCAGGACCACTATCGTCCAATACGATCAACAATTAGGATACAGTTTGAATTGGCGGTATGGTTCTGGGCCGGGTTCCCCGATAACGATGTATCTTAGCTCTTAAGAGCGCTCTCTACGTGCAAGGTTACGAACGCTCGCCGCAATTCCACGCGCGTTTCCCAAAAATGCACTTAACATGAACGCGCGAGAACGCGTTCTACGTGCTACTTAAGCGTCACTGTCCATTCGCGAAGTGCTGAAATATAACCTTATATGGAATCGTATTCTGAACGTTTAACCTAATAATCGTCATTTGTTGTGGATTCGAAATCAAGACAAGTCTATGTGGATATAAAACACCTATTCAGCTGACAACATGGCTGAACAAAAACAAGAGAAGAGACCTTTCAAAAAGATAAAATTAATGTCCTTTTAGAGGAGATAGAGGGAAACAAAGATTTTATTTTTAACAGATTTAAAGGACACCATACAAATAAGGAAAAACAAAACATCTGGAAGGACATTGTCACATTGCAAACTAACTGCAACCGTGTTCAAAGATCAGGGAAGGAGGTCCGCAACAAATGCCCAATACATGTCTGGTTTTCGTGCACGACAGCAAGTCATTGACAGATTTTTTTTAATTCATCCCTATTTTATCCGGTCTTTAAAGCATATTTCCCAGATTACTTATTTTATGATTTTTTTGTTTTTTGTTCATTCGTTTAATTTAGATGTGTATTTCTATTTTTTCTTCCCTTTTTAATTATTTCATTTATTCATTTAAACAAAACACGAGTACAACAAAGTGTACAATAAAGTACAATCAAAACCTATATATTATACTTACGCTGCAGTGTAATCTGTTAAATCTAGATAAAATTGTAATCTGCCAGTTGTCCTGCAAGTGACCTCATAAATCTGCCTTCTTATGATGCACTTGGGGATGTACGATTACTCCAGAGCACTCGTAGTTCTACGAAGATTTTCAAGTGCTACTTAAGTTACGATGCTTTTGGGAAACAGACCATAATATTAAGATCAGTCGTACGATCGTTTTTACGATCAACTTAGGCTTACGATGCTTTTGGGAAACGCAGCCCTGTTCTGGGCAAGCAGCGATAACCTCCCTTAGGGTAAACAGAACAGAACCAACAAGAATGTATTGCAGATATCATAATTCAAGATTTTAAAGTACAACATAATTCGAGAACTTATTTTGATTCAAGGGGAATCAGAATGCCAAATACTGACTGACGAGAGGAGGAGCTGGGGATGGAGGAGGGTAATTCGCTCCTGAGAAACGTGATAGCTGCTGATAATACTGAAGAAGCTTATATATGTATACAGTGATAGGCGTCGTATTCCTATAGGTTGTAATATGTTTCCTTTTGAAAGGGTAGTGTATATCTGTGAAAACAAGTCTTATACATCCTTTTGCTTCTCAATTGAATGTCATGTTTTATATTAGCTACCTTTTTTAAGAGATTTAACCAGAACTGTCAAATCCTCGGAGAGCTGAGGTTTCTGCATAATGCACTGCCTACTGGAGTCTTCTAAAGTCCATTGCTTTTTTAATTCGTTTGGTCGCGCTCGTGTCCTCATCACTGTGTTTGTCTGTCAATCCTTCTGTCTCTATTACTGCGACAAGCAGCGCAAATCAAACACACACTGCTTTCTATTGTGATTTGATGTACCACGCAGCAATTACTGCATAAATCAATGAGTTTGGAATTATAAATGAATTTGACACCGAGTGCATTCGGTCCTCACACAGTGTTTAAACGCAGAACAGTCAGAATTTATCAGCTTTGATCGTTTGCTCTAATGAGACGTTGACATAACAAGTTTGCGCGGCGCACAAGTGCCTCATTTGCGTCATTGAAATTATATTGGCTGATCAATCTGATGGCACTCAGACAGCTGGATGGGAACTGCTGAGTAAACAGCGTTGGTCTTTCCAACAGAAGCTCTTAAGGCTTGTCTAAATATGACTGATGGCTGAAAGTGATGGAGCAGAATCACTTAAGCCCCGCTTACACCTGGTATTAACATCCATCTTGAGCGATTCGCTCACAAGTGGTCACCTGACACCGATCGCTGTTTACTCCTGGTATTTACATCTTAAATGAGTCTCCTATGATCGTATCGATTTTCACCCATGTGTGTGCGTGTGTGTGTGAAGCATACCGCGCTGGAGAAGCCTGTTTTGTCCTGTTTGGAAACAGCCACCTGGTAAACAGCCATGCGGTTCTTCAGCGGGACGGGTTCGGAGTGAGCGCTCTCTTCAAGCGCACCTGTCCTGGATTCTGCAACGCTGCCTGCAGGTGTAAATACATCAACAGACAAAATAAACTAATTACATTTGTATATTGTGTTAAGAAAAAAAGTGGTGCTTGCCTGTGCAGTATTTTTTTTTCTTAAATCACCACCATAATGCTAGGGTGTCCTGTGTGGTTACTAAGCCTGCGTTTGCACCGGCACCAAAAACATCTGGACATCTGACCTACGTCTAAAAGCGCATATCCAATTCCCCTTTGAATCCACAAGTCGAGGGCGACATGTTTGCCCAAAAAATCATATTATGAAGCAGACGTGCCTGTAAGCGCTCACACTAAAACTCACAGCTTTCTTTATACTGAGGTGGGAACTTTATAGTTAAGAAATTGTGCGCACACAGAAACATTCAAGAGCATAGGAACAGGTTTTCATCCTTTTAAAAATAAAATAGCTTCGCTACTGAAAGCTACATTATGTTTCTGAGCAATGAGATGATACATTTGCTGTTTTTGTAAATAAACGAAGCATAGTTACATACAGACGCACGCTGTAATCCACACTTTTTAAACTGTAACATATTTAGATATAAGTTTAGCATGGGCAGGATGATGATGCATCAGCCAATGCGTTATTGTAGGAAATAAATAGGAAATATATATTTGCTAATTTAGTTGTTACAGTACAAAGTGTAAAATTATTCAAAGAGGCCATCTTACCCTGGGGTAATTTGCCCCCCATATAGTACAGAATACAGATTATATAAATGACTTTTGATATACTTCTTATTAATATTATTTAAAGTGTCAATGTAAAATACTAAATCAACTATTCTATTTGAAACTGATTTTAGACAAGTTAGTTGAATAATTGAATAACCGATGGCAGACAAAGCAAAATCCCAGTAAGAGAGATTCATCTGAAAGGTAAAATGATTCTGTGACTTGTGAATGTAGGCATATGAATATTTACATATTTAACTGCCCATATTGTAATTGAAGATATGTCATAATAGCAACACTGTAAATGCAAATTGAACGATTTCACTCAACTAACCTGTCTGAAATGTACATCTAATTCATGGATATACTGAATACTAACCCCATTAATTACAATAATTATTAAATGTAGAAATAACACTATTTTCCAGAGACACAAAATTAGACCAATTAACCTCAAAACAGCTTTGGTTGATTAAATCTCACAAAAGTTGATATTCAGATGAAATTATCAAATTAAAAATAGCGTAGCCATTCATCAAACCAAAAGTGCTGAGATGAGATTTTGTGCCATCTCATCTCATCTAAGATTTTCATGGTCAGAGAAAAAATGAAGGTGGTGGGGGGGGGGGGGTCATCTTACCCCAAATTGCCCTAATAAAAGCCACCCGACGTGAATCATATATATATATATATATTAAAAAAAAAATAGTAAAGCCATTCAAAACCCAATGTCATGTTAATATAAACACAGAGGGAGGGGGAAGGAGGGGGGGGGGGGGGGGGGGAGGACGCACAGTATATGGTCAAAAGATCCGATCTGTGCATTAAGACTGGCAGCCTTAGGGGTTGACTGGGATGATCTGGGTTTTACTTATTAGGCCAGGACAAAATCTGGCACAGAATCAGCACACCTCTCAGACTGATTAGAGAAATCATTCATGTCTGTAGCACAAAGTGTGAAGGATGAGTTACATCCAAATGTTCAATACTTAGTGTTAGGTGTTTCTTCAAACCTGTAAATTTCAACAATACTAAAGGCCATGCTTGACTTGGCAAACACTACCAAATTATACCAGGTCATTAATTCATAAAAGCAAGATTAACTGCAGGGCATATTGAAACAGAGTCAAAAGATTGTTCTACGATTTAATCCTTGATGAATATATAAATCTCCAGAGCTGTATTACTATTTGACATTTTAACCACAGTCCCTCACTTTGCAAAAACAACACTTAAATGAATGCACCAGATTTTTTTAGGTGGAGCGTGATTCTAAAAACTTCAATAAAGACTGATTACAGCAATCTGGGAGTCACACAGTGGCTTCATTAAGACTTTAATTGTGTTGCTCATTAAAAAAAAGGAGACGAATTGCTTTATCCACAACAAATGACAGTTCACTAATGACTCGACAATAAAATGACAACATTCTGCACTCGGCAAGCGGGCTAAATTGAATTATCAGGAATCCTATTCAGTATTCATCCAAGCGCCTTACAAGGAGTTCATATTCGTGGATGCAAGAGTTTGCATATCTACACAGTACGCAATTCCAGCTAAGACAACAGACTATCCGTCATCGCTGTCTCAAAGGCCAGACACCTCCGAGTCGTTCTAGGATGAAGTCACGCTGTATTTCTAACAAGCCTAAACATAGCCGGAGGTGAGACCTTAATGGGAGACGTTGCGAGGTGGTGGAGAAACTTTCATAACCTAAGGCTGTCTCGCTTCCATCCAGGAGCATCACAGAGATCAATTACACCGCCAGCCCATCACAAACCCAGCTAAACGTTGTCGAATATGAAAATGTGGCTTCTGTAAAATCTCATTAAGGTAATGAGCTGTTGGCATCTCGAACAGTTTATGCATCAGAACCGAGCTTCTTATCCCACCCTCTGTGTTACCACATTTATATTGATGTATACGCAAAGCAACATGCGCTTATGTGGGTGTACAACTACCCAATTCCTCTGAAGGACTCAAATTTGAACTGACTAAGGGGTGTATCATAGCCTGTCACATGTGATTGAACTTGTTTCTGACATACAGCCCAGCTGATGCAGTTCGGCATTAGCTCTATATGCTCTGTACCAAAAAATAGTGAGCCACCTACCTAGACGGCATTTCTTTCTTTCTAATACAAATCCATCCAGCATCATGAATCCTTAGAGAAGACTGTTCTATAATGCACTGCAATGAGCTCGGAGAACAAAACAAACTAAAAAATCCACCAAAAATGTTGAGAGAACTGTCAAAAATGTAATTAATACTAAATGAATTGACAGATACAGTTCAAATTAATTATTAAATTATGTTACCAAATATTAGTATCTATTTGGTACTCAGTATCTGTGTGTGCATTTTTGTTTGGCAGTTTTCACAGAGCTTATATTAGTTTAAAGGGTAGCTTTGATTTTTTTAATAGATCAGGCACACTATCAAATAGAACACTTTAACAAAACAAAAAAGAAGAAAGATCTTTTTCTGAAGATAGCAATTAAAATGAATGCGCTCTGGATGTGTTAGCAAATGCATGAATATGAGATGCGGTATGGCTTTTTTTTGTGTTTCGTTATTAGGAAAAGCATTCACAGCGCTGACAGCAGCATTGTGGGAAATGCTTTGGTGTCTTCATTATAGTGACAGTCTAAGCCGGGAATCTGGTGACATGCCAGTGAATGAAATATGTTCAGGATGAGGATGAGTGCAAGAATCTGTAGCTTGTTTATGCTGGTGAACTATTCATATCAAACACAACACACACAATATATATATATATATATATATATATATATATATATATACACGCACACACTAAGTTTTGTCATGAAATACTAAATGGCGCAGGCTGATGGGTCCTTAACCCTACAGATATTATTTACATTGTTAACTACATGGCACAAGCTGATTGGTTCATGTTCATTGGTAATGTTATATATGCTGTTGCTGAATCAGTATGTCTTACATGCTCACAGCCATAGGCGTAGATTACGGGGGGACGGGACCTGCCGCCCCCCCCCCCCCCCCCCCCCCCCGTCCCACGTTTTATACAATGTAAATTCGTCCCCCGCACTTTTTCATAGGGCAAGGGCATGCCCCCAGACCCCCCTAGAGGTACCGAGATCCACCTACAAAAATACTGTGCCACAGCAGACTATATGATGGTCTACGAAAAATAGACATTTTATTATCTTATTAAAATACATGATCACGATTTTAACACCTCCGCCTCATTTTAAGCAAGGAAAAACCCTGCATGTGCAATATAAAGAACTGGACAACTTTCTTTCTGTTTTATAGCTTTAAATATAAATTGCATATTAAGCTAACTAAGCAAAAACCTCAACAAAAGTCTGAAAAAAAAAAACTGGTATTACACTTGACATTCTGTCCCCCTCACTTTTGAAATGGTGGCTACGCCCCTGCTCACAGCAGTGTATCGGTGTATTTATTGACAGTAATTGGCAGCAATCAACAGCGGCAACATGACAGATCTATTCCGCCAAGACCAAACACATTAACATGGTCATATCCATTACCATGCTAAAGAGTTGTCATGAAAGAAATATATATTACAATAGTTCTTTTGCATGACTGTTAAGAGAACTGTGGAGTAAAATAAAATCAATTCCAAAAGGTCAATAAATCTTATTCTCTCCTATTTAAAAATAAGCTTCAATTTCTTTCTGCAAAACATGATTTCTAATTTTATTTCTTTTGATTTTGGACTGAAAAATAACCAAGTAATTTTCTTGACAGGTTTTGTGAGATTCGCCCAGTTATAATCTTACAACATCCATTATAGAGTGCACTAATGGTCGGCGACTGTCTGCAGTTGCAGTAAAAGCAGAGGGCCGATCATACCATAAAAAGCTGTACTGCCGCACGATCAGCAAAACGGACTCTTCATTAACTTTTAACGATTTCGTTCCATTTAAAGACTTATTTATGGCACTGAAGCATTTATTAAATAGGTACATAAAGATGAATAAAACGCTTGTGTCAGGTGGCGTGTTTTGGGTTCACTTCTGTAGAAACGTGCTGGCAGCCCGGGTTTTTTAATGGTCTAAAAATGAAATATACGCTTTAATGGCTCTGAATACTGAGATACAGTATTTGGTCAGGCATTAGTGTGAACCTATAGCGTCACATTTATTTCATTTACTTACTTAATTATTTGTCATGCTGCAGAAGCTTTTATCTAAAGCTTAAAGCACACTTATTATCTCCCAAGAGCAACCTGGGGTTAGGTCCTTTGCTCAAGGGCACGAAGGAGTTTCATGCATCATCTCTTGTGGGTTTTGAGACCTGCTACAACCTAGCAGTTTCCAGCCTGATCATTTAGCATTATGCTATACACAACCTCTTTTTTAGTCAAGTTAAGTCAAGTCAAATATATTTATATAGCGCTTTTCACAATACAGATTGTATCAAAGCTGCTTCACAGTATCAATCAAAACAACTTAACAATGTTTGTTTATTACTGGAAAAAAAAAAGACATCCAAGTTTGGTAGAGCTGATCAATGGTATGATTGGTTAATTAATTTGAATATCCCCAACTGAGCAAGCCAAAGGCAACAGTGGCAAGGAACCGAAAAACTCCATCCAGTGACCTAAAGGTGTCCTAACACACCATCAGATGACCCAATGGAGAAAAAAAAACCTTGGGAGAACCCAGGCTCAGTCGGGGGCCAGTTCTCCTCTGGCGTTTATGACCTAGAGGCCGAATTTACAGTTACTGTAAGATAAAAAATTTATATGAATGCCTGGCTAAATAGATGCGTCTTCAGTCTAGTTTTAAACTGTGAGAGCGAGTCTGAGCAACGAACAATATCAGGAAGGCTATTCCAGAGCTTCGGAGCTAAATGTGAAATGGCTCTGCCTCCTTTGGTGGATCTGGATATCCTAGGAATGACCAGAAGCCTCGAATTTAGTGATCTTAAAGAGCGCGATGGATTGTAGGGCGATAGACTTTTTTACTTCAGTATTGTGGCATATTTCTATGAAACAGGATTTTCAACAAGTCAAAATGGAAGGTACTTGATCGTATCTTTCAGGAATTTATGGGATAATGAAAAGTGGGCACTACATACCAGAAGGGAGTCATGTGGTTAGAGGAGAAGCTGCGTTCACACTGACAGTGATTAAATCTCCAGAGAACTCCAATATCTGCACTCGTCCCACAGTCACCGTATCCCCTTGCTGCTTATTCGATTATTACGAAGATAATCTGCAGGGCTCAACACTAAGATTTTTTTCTACTGGCCAGGTCGGGCCAGTGGTTCAAATTTTGACTTGCCCCACCACAAAAACAGTAATAAATAAATTAAATAAAAATAGGGCTAGTTATTGTTTTAGTTGTTTTTGATCCATGTAACCTTACAAAATAAGCTTATGACGCAAAAAAACTACAAGCCAAATTTCAAATATTGTAAAAGTAATAAAATAAGAAGAAATAATCAAATTACGAGCAATAGCACAAATAAATACAACAAAACACACATATACAAATGAAATAAACAGTTATTTTCAGGTTTTTCATGCAGGTCTAAACTAGATTTTCAGGTACAGAAATAGTAATCAAATGTAAAATATGACTGCATTGTCTTCATTATATGAATTTAGATTAACCATTATTACAGGTTTATTTCAGTCAAGAGCAGTGAGCGATTATTTTTTTAGTTTATTTTTATTAACTTAGACAGCAGCAGGAATATTAGGCTGTTGTCACTTTAAAAGCTGCATGGATCTAATATACTGTGACACATGCATTTTAGCTCTCACATGTTTACGTTTACTTAAGACATAACCGGCTATGTTTACGATGATATTATTGACATAATTTTGTGTGAATATGTCCGTTCAAGCTCAGGAAGACTTGAAAGAGTATTCGCACGCTGTGAGACACAGTGTTCTTTCCAGCGCTTTGGATGTGTGTTTCTGCGCACACAAAACTTATCAGTCTAGTTTGGTTTCTGTTTGGACGTTCATGCTCTGCGTGTTTGTCTTCTGTTGTGAGCGGGCGGTTTTATTATATATATATATATATATATACTGTATACATATACTGTACATATACATCAAAAGAAATGCCTAAATATTGAGGTACTGATTCAAGAGCTGAAAATATAAATAAACAAAAAAAAAACAGTTTGAGCTATATCACCCAGTCCTATATATAAAATATCCCCAAAAAGGTAAAACGTATCAAAGCATCAAAATAGCTGTAATCGCCCAGCCCTGAAGCCAGAAGACATTTCTAAAATGCACAGCAGTCACATGGTGCATGATCATGGGTGGTGGTACAAAACATCACCGGGTAAAGAGTAGTCTATTTTAGCCGTGCTGGCGTGGGGGGTATGTTGGTGTAAACCCATCAACCTGTCAAGAAGGATAAGCAACCACAGACATCCACCACCCAAAATAAGCCTGGTTACATCTACTCTTGCGCTTCGAAGCATTTAAAATGCGGCTCTGTGTTAGAGAAGATGATGGAACATCCTTGTTCTTCATATTTAGGACAGCGCTCTATATGGCATGCTTATAGCTTACTATCAAGCTTGTGCTGTTTGAAAGCTTTCACCCTGAGTCTGAGATCGCACGGATCCGCACGCTTTAAAAGTGTCAACAATCCGGGGCTATATCTTGTAATGAGTTATGTACAGTCCAGAGCTCACATGACAGGAAAGTGAAGTAATCTAGGCGCCAAGTAGCCGCAAAAATAAATCTAACTTATTTTAAACCAGGGTGACTGGTGGGGTCGGGTTTCTGAGGGAGAGCTGAAGAGAGTTAGAAGATCCACAATGTGATGTACTGGGCGTTGATTTAACTCAAATGGAAGGGTTTTATGAAAGTGCCACAATACAGTGTTTATACACTAATGAACCATATCAGTCCTGAAGATTACCTTGCTTAAACTTTACAGTAGGTAAACTGCAATTAAGCTAAATGTTTGGAAAAAATAGTTCACTACACTACAAATGATCAAAGCTTTTATCTGCCACAAAACCAACAAAGATCTCAGTTAAGGTGACAACATTAAACCGTATTTGAACATAAAGGGCACGTTTACACGACAACGATGTGCTAAAAACTGACATTTTTTTTCCTTTGCGTTTTTCACATACAGACTACAATGTTGTCAAAATGATCCCCGTCCACATGGATCCGCCAAAATGACAAAAAATGCTGTCTTATTCAAGCCAGGCCAGTAGTTGGCGAAGAAAAACTAAACTTTGTAAAGAAAAACTACAAGTCTATAGAGCTTGTGTAGCTCCGCCCCTTTTCAGCTCTGCGCTCGTTGTCTTTTGTCTTCCGGTCTGTATTTTCACAGTGATCTTGCGTATTTATGAATGAACGGCTCGTTTTAAAATCTTCCCAGTCCACTGACATTTGTTAAGATATCTGCTTTAAACATTACAATCCTCATGATAACTTTTGTTAACTTTACATTAAGTAAATCCACTTCAAAAGCGAATTACTACGAACTACTAGCGATGTCATAGAAATATATAGAGCGACCGCAAAAGACGGAAGTTCAAAGACAATATTCTAAAGATGGCTGTGCGCTTGTTTCTCTGGCGCATAAGGTCTATAGACTGAACACGTAATACGCATGACATCACTGTTGTCACAAATGTCCGTTTTTTTTACATGACAATAAAGGTATCGGTTTCAAAAACTTGCAATTTGAAACCCGTTTTCAAAAGTTTGTGTTTTCAGCCCGCTAAATGCTGCTGTCGTGTAAATGATCAGCCAAAGCACATAAAAAGTTGTCTGTTTTTATTTGTGTCATATAAACGGCCCCTTAAATTGCCCCTTAAAGATGGTTTCCGTAAGGCGACAGTCTGCAGACCGAGGAGCTAATCATCGGAATCTTCGCTCTTTACGTGACGGAAGTCCGGTAACATTTTATGATTCCTCTCTGCAATCTTCTTCCGATACCACTCCTACTCCAGTGACAATGGCGTTGATTAACGCGAGATCTCTGGCAAATAAGACCAGATAAGACTTTATTTTAAACGATCTTTTTCTTTCTCATGAAATTGATTTTTTATTTGTTACTGAGACCTGGCTTAATGTTGGTGAGATGACTTCTCTCTCAGAACTTTCTCCTCCTGGTTGCAGTTTTTTTAGTACCCCTAGGTCTGTTGGCCGTGGCGGGGGTCTTGCCGTTGTTTTTAAAGACAAGTTTAAGTGTAGACTTTCACCTTCTGCATCCTTTTGCACTTTTGAATCTCAGTTAATTACACTGAATTCTTTTAAATCTGTGTTATGTGTTTTGATTTATAGACCCCCAAACTCTCGTGGGGATTTTAGTTTTCTGATTTTTTATCTGGTATTGTCCCTTCTTTTGACAATATTTTAATTTTGGGGGACTTTAATATACATGTGTGCTGCTCTTCAAAGCCCCTGGTCAAAGAATTTTTAAATTTATTAGAGTCATTTGATTTTTTACAATGCGTTTTGGGTCCAACTCATGAACGTGGTCATACGCTTGACCTTGTATTATCTAGGGGAGTCTCTGTTGATAGCGTGAAGATTGTTGATACTGTTTTTTCTGACCATAAGACTGTTCCCTTTCAAGGGAACTCGAGCTGCGTTTGAGACGCGGTGGGAACGCTCTGCGTGATTGCGTCATGAAGCACGTGTAAAATCAGTCCAATGGAAGTCCGATACGTCATGGGTGACGTCATAGACCAGGAAACTATAAAGCACCCTTGCAAACAGACCGCGCCAGCTTCTGTTGTCTTCAGCAAGCGCTCTCTGTGATTCTGTCCTTGTCTATTTATTGTTGTCTGTCCGATCACATTGCTATATATATATATATCATATAGATACCAGCAGAAACAGAGCGTTGCTGCTCGGGCTCCTCCACAATCTGGGGTTCCCGAGTGGCGTTCGCAGTCCAGGCCTGCTGGGGGCAGACAGAATCCGAGGACTGTCATGCCTAAAAGAACCTGGACTAAGAAGAAGTCCTGACGCCAAGTGTGCCAGGCTTCTGAGGGTGGTCCCCTCCAGGGAGGAACGATTCCGAGGAACCGTTTCTCTTTGGCGCCCTCCGGGGGGCGGTTCTCCGAGGAGAGTCGCAGCGTTGCCACATCGGTTGTTCCCTGCCGGTTCGCCGTTTCAGGGCACCGAGGTGTCAGCGTCCCCATGCAATCCTCTGAGGAGGATTGTAGAACGGTCAGTTCGGTTGTTCCCTGCCGGTTCGCCGCTTCAGGGCGCCGAAATGATTGTTCAACCAAATCCAGAGGCCAGTCTCGAGAGACTGGTTCCCTTATCAGAATTTCTGGCAGCGTGGAAACTTCTGCCAAATATTTCTTCATGGGTCCTGCATATAATAGAAAAGGGTTACAGAATTCAGTTCGGTTCTCGTCCGCCCAGATTTCAAGGGGTCCTTCCCACAGTGGTGGACCCACAGCAGGCTCTGGTTATGGAGCAGGAAGTTCTGACACTTCTTCAAAAAGGAGCGATAGAGGGGGTGCCTCCTCCCAGCAGAGAGTCAGGGTTTTACAGCCGTTACTTCATTGTTCCGAAAAAAGATGGAGGGTTGCGTCCTATTCTAGATCTGCGCCAGTTAAACAGCAGAGTTCAGAAACTCAAGTTCAGGATGCTCACACTAAAGCAAATTGTATCACAGATTCAGTCCGAGGACTGGTTTGTCACAATAGACCTGAAAGACGCTTACTTTCATGTATCCATCCATCCTCATCACAGGAAGTTCCTGAGGTTCGCTTTCGGGGGCGAAGCTTACCAGTATCGGGTTCTACCGTTTGGCCTAGGTTTATCACCCCGCACCTTTACAAAATGCGTGGATGCAGCTCTGGCTCCTTTGAGACTCCAGGGCATTCGCGTATTAAATTATATCGACGATTGGTTGATTTTAGCTCAGTCAGAGCAGTTGGCAGTTCGGCATCGAGATGTCGTTCTGTCTCACATAAAGGAGTTGGGGTTGCGGCTCAACATCAAGAAGAGTGTTCTCCTCCCTGCTCAGAGGACCACTTTTTTAGGTGTAATTTGGGATTCTACCACAATGCAGGCACGTCTATCTCCTGCTCGGATTTCTGCGATCCTCACAGCCGTAAAGAATGTAAAACTAGGCCAGTCACTCACTGTGAAACAGTTTCAGAGACTGTTGGGGCTCATGGCAGCAGCGTCCAACGTGATTACTTTTGGCCTGCTGTACATGAGACCCCTGCAGTGGTGGCTCAGAACCAAGGGGTTTTCTCCGAGGGGAAATCCGTTCCGCAAGATCAAGGTCACGCGGCTATGCCTTCGTGCCTTGGTCATGTGGAAGAAACCTTGGTTCCTCGCCCAGGGCCCAGTGCTGGGGGCTTCTTGTCGACGCGTCACGCTTTCGACGGATGCTTCCCTCACGGGATGGGGGGCGGTCATGAGTGGCCGCTCGGCGCAAGGTCTTTGGCAGGACCATCATCTGTCATGGCACATAAATCGCTTGGAGATGATGGCGGTATTTCGAGCTCTCAAATATTTCCTGCCAGACCTGAGAGGCCATCATGTGTTGGTCCGTACGGACAACACGTCGGTGGTATCATATATCAACCATCAGGGGGGTCTGAGGTCACGTCACCTTTGCAAGCAGGCCCATCAGATCCTCCTATGGGCCCAAGGGAAGTTGCTATCTCTCAGAGCAGTTTACATTCCGGGGCGTCAGAATGTGGGAGCAGATATACTGTCAAGGCAGGGGCTGAGGCCCGGGGAGTGGAGACTTCACCCCGAGGTGGTGGAGCTCCTTTGGGAGAAATTTGGTCGTGCTCAGATAGACCTTTTCGCATCCTCAAATACAACCCATTGTCCTATGTGGTTCTCTCTAACGCACCCAGCTCCTCTCGGACTGGATGCGATGGTGCAGGTTTGGCCGAGGCTTCACCTGTATGCTTTTCCCCCGATATCATTGCTCCCGGGGGTTCTGGAGAGGGTTCGCCGGGAAGGGGCCAGTCTGTTACTAATAGCCCCTTACTGGCCGACTCGAGTATGGTTCTCGGACTTGGTGTCTCTTCTGAGCGGCTCTCCTATGGAGATTCCAATCAGGAGGGACCTGCTGTCCCAGGTAGAGGGCACGATATTTCACCCTCGACCGGAGTTGTGGAAACTGTGGGCCTGGCCTCTGAGGGGGCCAGGCTCATAGAATCCGGTCTCTCGACTGAGGTCGTTGAGACCATTCTCCATTCCAGAGCCCCGTCCACGAGAAAACTGTATGCACTGAAATGGAAATTATTCTCCACCTGGTGTGGTGAGCGTCAGTTAGATCCTGTTAACTGCCCTGTCGGTTCAGTTCTCGATTTTCTGCAAGACCGTTTCTCTGCTGGATTATCTCCTTCCACCTTAAAAGTTTATGTGGCGGCTATCTCGGCCTACCATACCCCTCTGGGGGGTACTTCTATTGGGAGAGATCCTCTGATTACTCGTTTTCTCCGTGGTACATTGAGGTTGAGACCTGCACTGCACTCCAGAGCACCGGCTTGGGATTTAGCCATTGTACTTGAGGGTCTGGCTCTAGCTCCGTTCGAGCCCATTGAAGAGGTTTCAGAAAAATTCCTCACTTTGAAAGCTTTATTTCTCCTTGCTGTTTCATCTATCAAGAGAATTGGAGATTTACACGCCCTGTCGGTTGCTCCGTCATGTTTGGAATTTGCACCTGGTATGGTTAAAGCATTTCTATACCCTAGACCGGGCTATATTCCTAAGGTCCCTGTCAATGTTGGGGGCCCAATAGTGCTGCAGGCCTTCTATCCTCCACCTTTTAATACCCCAGATCAGGAACAATTGAACCTGTTATGTCCAGTTAGGGCATTGGATGCCTACGTTCACAGAGCTGCCCTGTGGCGTAAATCAGAGCAATTATTTGTATGTTTTGGGTCACTCAAAAGAGGGTGCCCTGCATCTAAACAGGTTATGAGCAAGTGGATAGTCGAGGCTATTTCACTAGCTTATGAAGCGGCCGGTCAGCCTTCACCTATGGCTGTACGGGCCCATTCTACTAGGAGTATGGCGGCCTCTACGGCCTTAATTTCAGGGGTTTCCCTTCCTGATATTTGTAATGCGGCAGGATGGTCCTCTCCGCATACATTTGTCAGGTTTTATGACCTTGACCTCTCCACTCCAGGGGCTAGGTTGCTTGCTTCTTAGTGTGCGCAATGGACTTCACACAGAACGGGCATTTGTCACTATGGCGTAGTGGGTATGGGGTTCCCACCGCGTCTCAAACGCAGCTCGAGTTCCCTTGAAAGGGAACGTCTCAGGTTACGTATGTAACCCTGGTTCCCTGATAGGGAACGAGACGCTGCGTTTGCCTGCCATACTTCCTGCACACCCTGATCGACTTGCTTCAGACTTTTCAGAAGCTGGCGCGGTCTGTTTGCAAGGGTGCTTTATAGTTTCCTGGTCTATGACGTCACCCATGACGTATCGGACTTCCATTGGACTGATTTTACACGTGCTTCATGACGCAATCACGCAGAGCGTTCCCACCGCGTCTCAAACGCAGCGTCTCGTTCCCTATCAGGGAACCAGGGTTACATACGTAACCTGAGACGTTATTTTAAACTTTCCTTGTGGCACGCCAGGAAATATTGTTTCTGCCTCAGTTTCATCTCGCATACTTAATCCATGCAGAGCTAGTAGTTTTTCTGCTGTTTTTAATGTTTCTTCATTTTTTTCACTGATCGAGTCACACTCTCCCTGTATGGGTTTAGACGAGTTGGTCGATCAGTTTAACTCTTCTTGTTTAGAGATTTTAGATGTTGTGGCTCCTGTCAAAGTCAGGGGGAAAAAAGTCAAATCGCAGCCCTGGTTGAACAGTACTACCCGCGCTCTTAGGCAGGAGTGTAGGAGGGCTGAACGGAAATGGGTTAAAGATAAATTACAAGTCTCTTATGAGATTTTGAAGAACTGTTTAAACGAGTATCAAAGAGCTGTTAAATTGGCTAGATCAAATTATTTCTCTGACATCATCTCCAGAAACTGTAATAATTCTAGAGCACTTTTTTCTACTGTAAATGCTGTTCTTCATCCTACTCCTACTCCTTCATTCACTCCTTCTGCTGACATGTGTGAAGAGTTCCTAAACTTTTTTATTGGTAAGGTTGATGGAATTAGATCTCAGATTTCATCTGTTGGCAACAATTGTATTGCTTCGGTTGACCCTACAAACCAATTAAACAGTTGTATACCTGTTTCTTTGCAGCAGCTTAATGATATAACTGCTCATATGAAGCCCACCAGGTCTCCTGGTGATGTGCTCCCTTCTTCTCTGTTTAAGAAGGTACTTGATTCAATTGGCCCAAGTATTCTGTCTATTATGAATACTAGTCTGTCATCTGGTGTTGTTCCGGTTAGTTTTAAGCATGCGGTTATTGAGCCCCTTTTTAAAAAAAAACGGCTTAGACCCCTTTGAAATGAGTAGTTTTCGTCCGATTTCAAAATTGCCTTTTATTTCTAAGATACTGGAAAAAATTGTGAATGCACAACTTAATGACTTTTTAATGAGAAATAACATTTTCGATAGATTCCAGTCAGGTTTTAGAGCTGGTCATAGTACAGAATCTGCTCTTCTGAGGGTCTCTAATGATATCCTACGAGGTGTTGATTCTGGAAATCGTGTTGTTTTGCTTTTGTTAGATCTTACAGCGGCATTTGATACAGTTGATCATAACATTCTCATTGATCGTCTTAGGGATCAGGTTGGTATTCAGGGCTTAGCCCTGAAATGGTTCTCTTCCTATTTGAAGGATAGGACTTTTTCAGTCAGTTTAGGGAATTATTTTTCTTCCGTTGCCCCTCTTGTGTGTGGGGTTCCACAGGGCTCTATACTGGGGCCAATTTTATTTTCCCTTTATATGCTCCCTCTAGGTTCGTTTTTTGAGAAATTTGGGATTCAGTATCATCTGTATGCAGATGATTCTCAAATTTATTTACCACTGAAATATGGCCATAATTGTGCCATTCAGTCTCTTCATGCATGTTTGGCTGAAGTTTAGTGTTGGCTTGCGAATAACTTTCTCCAATTAAACGAGGATAAGACAGAGATGATTTTATTTGGAAATAAGGGGTGTGTGGATGATGACTGCCTGGGATTGTTTCCCGGGAAAAAACTGTCTAGCGTGAGGAACCTTGGTGTCATTTTTGACTCTGAGCTTAAATTCGATCGTCAAATCAATGCTGTCGTTAAGAATAGTTTTTTCCATCTTAGATCAATATCTAAATTGAAATCTATCCTTTATTTTGACGATATGGAGAAGGTTGTTCATGCCTTTGTGTCATCTCGTTTGGATTATTGTAATGTGTTGTATCTGGGTGTGAGTCAGGCCTCTCTCTCCCGTTTGCAGCTCGTTCAGAACTCAGCTGCCAGGCTGTTAACGGGTACTAAGAAGAGAGAGCACATTACTCCAGTGTTAATTAAACTACATTGGTTACCCATACGATACAGAGTTCAATACAAAGCGTGGTTGTATGTTTTTAAGTCTCTGCATGGCCTAGCACCTGAGTATGTCACTGATTTAATCAGCCGCTGTCAATCCAGTAGATCTCTGCGCTCAAATGATCAATTGCTTCTCATGGTTCCGCGATCCCGTTTAAAATGTAAAGGTGATCGGGCTTTCTCTGCTGCAGCTCCTAGGCTCTGGAATGAGCTTCCTCTGTCTGTAAAAACTTGTTCTTCATTGGGTGTTTTTCAGAGTGCGCTTAAAACTTATCTGTTCTCTTTAGCATTTGATATTGCTTTGTAAGTTGGGTATGTCATGTTTGCATTGTTTTTATGTCTTTGTTTTTATTTTATTTTTTATACCTTCTGTACAGCACTTTGGTTCCACTTGTGGTGTTGAAAGTGCTATATAAATAAAGTTGAGTTGAGTTGAGTTAAATTAAATAAAAGCAACAAAAAATGTAACACAGATTTAAACGTTTTGCTATTAAAAAGCTGTACAGCTTTCAGTTTGAACAAATAAATGAGTGAATCTCCTGTTGTTCTTCTATTGTTGATTTCTTAAATGTTTCATTTATAGTAGATGAGCTCTCTAAATAAACCAATTCACAAAAATGAATCATACATCTCAATGCATCTTATGAGAGAGTGGGACATTTTAAGAGAGCACATTTTATTATTATCTCAGCTTGCTATAAAAACGCACATGCAATACATCATGCTGACAAATAACAGCTATTCAGCGTTTAATGCTACACTAGTACAAAACAAAAAGGTAGCCCGTTACTACAAAGCCAGCATTAAATCAAAATGAACCAAATAAACTTATAACCACATATTTGTCTTATAGATTAATTCGTGCACCTTTTTTTTATTTAAATAAAAAGTCTTTGCAATCCTCCTATATTTCTGAAACAACTTTCCTTCATGGCTGACGTCACAAATCCCTCATACTTTTCAAATCTGGCCCTTAATGTGTCCATAACATCACAAAGTGTCACCGTGATCTTTTAATGCCTCTAAGTAAAGAACGAGCTTGTGGCGCCTCATTGAACACCTCGAAATGCCTTCTCATAAAAAGCAATCCCTATTTCAATGTTTGTCACGTTGAAAAAACTTTTTGAGAGTGAGTGAAATTAAATTTGTAAAGTCAATTTTGTTATTTGTTGCAGAAAGAGTGGGTTAAAAGAGAGAGAAAACAAATTTACAGGCAATTTCAAGACAGTGACAGAATTGATCAGGTGAAAAAGAGACAAACAACTTCTTAATGAGAACCGTGTGTTTTCCGTCATTAAGACAGAGCCTAGAGTCTGACATCAGTCTGGAGGAAGATTGCTGGCGGTTCAAGCAAAGGTTTATGACCAATTCAATAAACAGCTCAATATGGAATTTCACAGCAAAATGAAAAAGCTTTTATTCCCAAACACTATCTGCCCGAGGCAAAACTGACTGCCACGATGCTAGAGTGTATGCGTGGTTGTCAGGGTGTTGCTAAGGCGTGTTTTCACTCAAGGCTCTCTTATGTTCTGGGGCCAGTGTCATAAACATATAGCCTTTATGTTAAGCCTGTGTCTTAAAGGGATAGTTCACCCAAAAATGAAAATTCTGTCATTATTTACTAACCCTCAAAAGTTGTTCCAAACTTGTATGAAATTCTTTCTTGTGTTGAACACAAAAGACGACATTTTGAACAATAGGGGTAACCAAAATTCTTCAAAATATTTTCTTTTCTGTTCAGCAGGAGAAAGAAATTGATACAGCTTTACAGCTTTGGAACAACTTGATGGTTGTTGATGAGTGTTATTTTTGGGTCAATTATCCCTTTAAGAACTACATTAGCAGTTAGCCAAGGGGCAAACAGTATTACTTTTCAATATCAACTTAGACGCATCTAAGTTTTGATGTAACTGGCTTAAAGGTACGAGCAGTCTTAAATGAAAATTGATGACTAACTTGTAAGACTAGCTTAAGCAGTTTATGGCCGCTGCGGGTCAGTAGTTATGGCGCAATGCAAGTCTGTGGGGCTTTGTCATCTATTTTATCATCCACGAGGCGAAAATCAGATTATTGTAAAAGAAACAGCTCACCTCTCCTCAACAAACCGCACGATTACAATGCCCAGGACACACACAAGCTAGAAGACAAACTCATCTCAATTGAATATTTATGCTTAGGGGGGGGTTATTAGTAAATGCCACTAATGACTTTAAACAAACTTATTTGAATATATGCAATAGAAAAAAAACTGCTGTTTATTTACAGTATTACAAAAAAAGCAGAAAAACAACTTTTTCCTTTTATAGTTCATGAGTGTCTGACAACTGATATAATAATACTAATTTTATATCAATTATTATATACTAATAATTATATAAAATATGCATTTAAATATAATAATATAAATATATTTCATATAAATTATAATATATAAAAGTAGATTTGAATACAATAATGATAATAATAAATAATTTTAAATAAATAGTAACAATAGCAGTAATAATGATAATAATAATCATGATAATAATTAAAAATATATACAAATAAATAATACTAATAATAGCAATAATGATGATAAGATTAATAATAATTATTATTATTTTAATACATACAGTATAAATGAATAACAATATATACAAAAAACACAACCAAAAATTATATAATTAGGACCAATTACTCAGAGGAGGCTCTTCTTCAAGTTCTTAAACAATCATTAACAGAATCACTCTACTCTCATCTCTGTACAGCAAACACCTGCAAATCTTCTACTTCTAATCACAAAGCAAGCTCTATTTACCAGAGTAATGTCTCTTCCAATCACTAGCAATGACTAACTCTTTGTAAAGTCATTCTTTCCACCATATTTCCTTTAAAATGCCATTAGACGTCAAGTCATCTTTATTTATATGGCACTTTTTTAAGTAGCTTTACAGAGATAACAGGATTCAATGATGCATTGCTGTACAGCAGCTGTAACAAGCTGAGCGTTCCCTTATTATCCATTTCACACAAACCAAGCAGATCAATCGGTCCAAGCACGCAGCGTCACACTCACCAACTGTGTGTGGGTCTGGAGGGTTAGAGATCCACAGATTGGGCCTGTAGTTCCTGCCTGTCCTGCAGGTCTTCAGACTCGCCAGCAGTCTGGCTTTGCTTAGTTCTCCTGAGGCTGGTGGAGACCAGCTCCAGCGGCACCCATAAATGTAACGTGTATCCAGTGAGCCTTCAGGAACAGCTGCTTTTATTTCAGACCACCTTCTTCTCTCCCCTCCCCTCGGTTCAATCCTGCGCACTCCCAGCAGGGCTTTTTTTGGAGGCCTTGATGGCTTTCGTGTCATGCTGGGAAGCAACAGTCTGCGTTTCTTTCTCGACCTATAGGTTAAATTATTTTTGTGTTCTGTCATTAAAATCAACAAGCTGCATTATGAGATTATTACATCTGCATGTGATATAATGCCATTGGCTCACGTAAAGCTGGCGTCCATTGACTGTTCTCTGTCTGTCACACTCACCGATTAAATATGGAACAGAGGCGAGAGACTAAACGACTGCCATTGACACCGACACTCAAAAAGACTAATACATTCTTCAGAACTGAGCAAATTCCCAAGGTCAAGATTTCATAACCTTTTAAGGTTTTTAATAATTTCTATGACTTTTCCAGGCCTGAAAATAATTTTGAAATCCCTGATATTTACAGTTTTTTTTTTTTTTTTTAAGGATAATGGGAACCTATTTGGGCAGGACATCAATGGGAAGCTCATCTAAATCTCAGGAGTGCCACATAACCCGTAAACATTTGCAATATAATGGGTTCACTTCAATAATACCTTCAATAATTACAAACAGTTCTGCCTCCACTTTCTTGTTCCATTAGTCACTTAAGTGCAGGTGGGAAAATGCTTATGCATAACAATTAGCGTCTGTGATACGTGGCTTTGTGCTTGCTGAGGAAAATTGGTTTGGATCAGATTCGAGCAGGACTGCAGCTTGCCAGTTCTTCAGAGAAAAATCTCATTGGTCACTGCCAAAGCAAGGAGAATCCACTGCACCAATATCACTGAATACGCTTGATGTTGTTGAGATTTGGTACGGCCAACATTTTCAAATTTGGCAGACAATTTTATCCTAAGCGACTGGAAATCAAACCCATGACCTTGGCGTTGCTAGCGTCATGCTCTTCCATCTGAGCAATAGGAACTCAATGAACTGCCAGGCTTTCATCTGAACGCTAAGATTAAAAGTCTGATGCTCTAGTCTAGTTCAAAAATGGGAAAAAGCATTTTTTGCGTTCTTTTTTAAAAGTTCCTGTGACTCAAGTATTAAAGATAGCTTAATATCCTTTTAAATTCTGGTTCTTAAACTTTCCTTTTGGTATCTTTATTTCTAAAGCCCTATATTTCAATCCTAGAAAATTGGGGAATTTATAGTCCATGATATCAAAATTGAAGTTTATTGCCTTTTAGTATGAATACTGTGTGTTCAAAACAATGACAACATTTGCATTTAGAAGATATAAGAATTCAAAACGTACAGTCTCTCACTTCCACCAATATCGATGTTTTTGATGACATCACTCTCCACTTCCGCTTCTCATCAGATTTTCTGTCCAATCAAATGCTCTGTAGAATCTATAGTGTCCCGCCCCCTACATTATAAATAGACGCTGAAGCTGTTCACACTTTTACTATTTTCTACATGGTGAATGGCACATAGTCAAGTCAAGTCAAGTCATCTTCATTTATATAGCGCTTTTAACAATGGATTGTTTCAAAGCAGCTTTACAGAGATAAACATATAATTTAAGGTAACAGATTGTTTTGGCGTTATAGCGGTTCTTGAATAATGTTACTTCCAGCTAAAGTTAACTTTGATTGATTCACCTCCGTCTCTATTACATCACTGACCTGGTTTGGAGAAATTTCACCCCTCATCTTCAGCCCCTTCAGAGCCTTGACCACACTTCACTGTGTGCACAACTTTTTGGGCTGCTTTTACCAAGTCTTTGTTTCATATTATTGACTTGTAGGAGAGCATCTCAACTTTTTTTTTTAACCAGGGTTTGGTGCATCCCTCATCTCAGTCGGTAGGGCATCATTTAATCTTAGCGTTCAGATGAAAGCCTGGCAGTTCATTGAGTGCACTATATAGGGGTTAGGGAACGATTCAGACAGTGTAAATATGCTTTCCATTGGGGCGAATGAAGTCTGGTTTCACGTAAGTGCCACGTGAACCTCCACAGAGCGCACACAGTCTGCTCCAGTCCAGAGACACGATAGCACAGAGCAGATCATATGCGTGAGTCAACGCATACCAGAAAACGTATCGAACCCATTTGAATTCTGCACAGAATGTTATATTTTAAAGTGATTTGGAGGAGAAACGGTTAGAGATTAGAAGGAAACTTCAGTGGCTTTACCGAGCTCAACGGCTCTGGCCGAGCTGTGATATAAACAAAACGCTATTGGCTATTTAAAAAATAGGGAGGGGCGGTTCGATATGCCCCGCCCCGTTTTCCTGTTTCAGTGGAAATTACGTCCACACATTGAATAATGCTGCACGTTTCCCAGCACTTCAGTGGGCCTTTAATGTAGTTCCATGTGTAAATCATCAGTAGTTAAAAACCAATGAAACTTGGGTTGACACGGAATGAAATGCTTGATGTTGTTGAGATTTGGTGGAGCCAAAATCGGCTGACAAATTTATCCTAAGCGACTGGAAATCAAACCCATGACCCTGGCATTGCTAGCGCCATGCTCTACCATCTGAGCTATAGGAACTCAATGAACTGCAAGGCTTTCATCTGAACGCTAAGATTAAATGATGCCCTATCGACTGAGATGAGGGATGCACCAAACCCTGGCTAAAAAAAAAAAAGTTGAGATGCTCTCCTACAAGTCAATAATACGAAACAAAGACTTGGTAAAAGCAGCCCAAAAAGTTGTGCACACAGTGAAGTGTGGTCAAGGCTCTGAAGATGAGGGGTGAAATTTCTCCAAACCAGGTCAGTGATGTAATAGAGAGGCTCCAGGAGACACCGGAGACACACAGAGACGGGGAGGGACAGATGTGGGGGGCAGATATATGAGAGACCCTGTCTCTCCGCTCCCAGCAGGGCGCCATGTCTCCTGAACCGCCCTCCCAAGCCAAAAGAAACGAGAATGATCCAGTACTGGGGAGAAACTAATTAAAATTAGCGATGCAACTAACTTCAGTATGATTTTCAGAAGTGTGACAGTAGTACAACTTTTAAGCTACCCCAAAAGTTATATACAAATAAGTTCAATTTAATAAGAAAATAACACTGCCCAATGTCTTTTTTTTTTTTTTCAATTCAACTGGCAAAAACATAATGAAAAGCATTTGGCAAAAAGACAAAAAAAAAAAAAAAAGCATATGGGTCATTCCGTGTCAACTTAACCAGAGGTCAACAGCTAAAATATTTTGGCCAAAAACCCTTTGAAACATTGGTTGTTCTGACATGGAATGACCTAATGTGCAAATGCTTTATAAAATGTTATTTGAATTTTGCATTTAACATTTATTATTTATTTTTATGATTAACAGTTTTTATTGATTCACAGTAACTTTTCAGAATAAAACACAATACATCTGCACAGAGAATCAACATGTTTACCCCGATAGCAACACCACACCCCCACAACATTTATTTTATTTATTTCAATGAATCATTGACAATTGATAATTATTTTAATTTTATGTTTTAGGGAGACATTCATAGTTCTCTACACTCCAGAGCTTCTGTACTTCTGTGAGCAAAAAGGTTTATGTTCAATATAAAATAAATACTGACGTCCTCCAAGGCCATTTTACTACAGGTAATAGCTTTCAGTTGCAAGATGGTACCTATTTAATAATAAAACTCGTGTTGGTATAAAAATATAGAGCATGCAGAGTGATAGGAGAGACACGAAAGTAGCATCGGCATGTTCCTATAACCATGTCTCATCAATCAGATTCAGAGAGCATTGTAATCAAATTTGATGAACTTATTTAAATATATATTGCACCTCTTAAATATTTTTTTTTATATATATACACTGTAGTCATTTTTAGAACAAACTTGTATTTTCATTTTTTTTTAAGTAGTTACATTAAAATTATCAGTAGCTTGTAGTTTGGGCAACTATACTTTCTTCACCAGCACTGGACAATAAATCTCATAAATCTACACAAATCTGTCAGCAGTGTGACTGGGTTGTCCGGTTCACCATCAAGGGGAAATGACACCTCCGCCTCCTGTCACCTGTCTGCAGGAATGTGCTGGCGATATCCCCTCTCCACATCTACAGCCATACCAAGAAGTCCACGGAGAAAGACGATCCCAGAGCCTCAGAATACCATCATACGCCACTCCGTCATGCCCAGCGCAGTCACAGCAGGATGGAGAGACATGAAGGCTGACAGCAGACAGACCAGGAGAGACAGTGGAAAACCACAACACAGCACACTGGATACAGCAGTGAAGAATCCAATAGCTTTAAATAAGGTCCCCACGGAATCATCAAGTGTCACAACAACAATAACGTCATTCAGGGAGATTGACAGAAAGATTTAACCATTTCAAACATGGCGGGTCTATATACTGTAGGCTTGACCGTATGGAAACAAATGCTTTTTTCGGGTGATTTATTAGGATGAGCTGGTTGTCAACTCTAAACTTATTCATGTAAACAAGTTCAGTTATTGTGTTTCTATCTATCTATCTATCTATCTATCTATCTATCTATCTATCTATCTATCTATCTATCTATCTATCTATCTATCCATCCGCCTGTCCGTCCATTTCTGGCTTTCTATTCTTCTGTCTTTCCATTCATCCATCCATCCATCTAGCTCATCCATCTATCTATCTATCTATCTATCTATCTATCTATCTATCTATCTATCTATCTATCTATCTATCTATCTATCTATCCATCTATCCATCTATCCATCTATCTATCTATCTATCCATCTATCTATCTATCTATGGCAATATGTCCTTCTATCCATCCATCCATCCATCCATCCATCCATCTATCTATCTATGGCAATATGTCCACCCATCCATCCATCCATCCATCCATCCATCTATCTATCTATCTATCTATCTATCTATCTATCTATCTATCTATCTATCTATCTATCTATCTATCTATCTATCTATCTATCTATCTATGGCAATATGTCCTTCCATCCATCCATCTATCTGTCCATCCATCTATCTATCTATGGCAATATGTCCTTCCATCCATCTATCCCTCTATCCATCCATCAAACCATATTCCTCTAATAATCCATCTGTGGATGTGATTGGTCAAGCGTCATTGGCTCTGTTAAAAGTGACACACACAGTGTTTTACAACAGTTTTAAGTCTTTCTGAAATCTGCTATGGTCAAGGCAGACTGATCAGTAATCATATCTAACCCTGCGGAGGAATGTTTTGCTGGCTTTTCAATTATTTTAATCGGTTTAACATTTCTTCTCCCACACTCCCTTCCTCTGCATTACAACACCGCTCTCTCTCGCTCTTTCTCACTTTCCCTCGACACTGACAGCTGATAAGCACTTTTGAAACAATCTTTTCAATCTGATACATCTCACTGCACACATGACAAAACAGAAGAGAAACAGAACGTACTAATCCTCTGATGACTAAACTGGAATTGCCCGAAACTTTTCATCAGTAATGTCAAGTCGGAGAAGAGTAACTTCTATAGTGGTGAACAGAAAATACAAAAAATACTATGTTTGCGTTCCCATTAGCTCTAATAGCAAAAGAAAAAAATCCATGATAGCCGGCCAATGACAATATTAATATTAAGAGCTTGATTACATTGATTAGAAGAGAGAAAGATATCAAATTTGCCATCACTCCCTAAGCCGTAATATTAGAAACACATACACATACACAGCCACATTAACACAATGTATATGTATATGTTATAAATGTACACAATTAAAAAATATATACTTAAATGTAAAAAACTGGTAAAACTTTATTTTAAGGTGACGCAGTTACACGTTACTACATGTACTTAATAAACAATAAACTTCTGCAAGTAACTAACACTAAACCAAACCCTAACTCTAGTAAGTATGTAGCCTACATTAATATTACTCAGTATTTATTTGAGTGAGTACAATGTAACTATGTCACCTTAATCAAGTGTGACCAAAAAACTTGTACAATGTTAATAAGTGTGGAAATCACAGTCTGTAAAAAGGCTCCATGTGTAGAAACGTTAGGAACAGTTCTGTTCACTTACACTAATGTGATTCGCTGTAATCGCTTTCGAATGAGGTGTCTCTCTTTTCAGAGACCGTGAGAAGCACTTGATTTGATTGTGATTTACAGTCTCTGCAGGTTTCAATCCCGCTACTGAGCAATTTAACTATTTCTTCAAATAAAAATGACTGATAGAAATGCTTTGCAATATCACAATTCACATTAAAATAATATGCAATCGATTTTGCCTCTTTATAAGCATATTGAAAATCTGAAGTACTGAAAATCATGCTGTTAAAAGAAATTTCCAGTTCATTCTTAAATCATTAACCCTAAGAAATTGAGAGAGAGAGAGAGAGAGAGAGAGAGAGAGAGATGTGAAAGCAAAAAGCCAGCATTTATTACTTTTACTGTTCTTTAAAACCTTGCAGTTAGCGAAGTAGACAATAGTATACACACATGCGCTACATTCAGAGTGTGTCCTGTGCAAGGAGTCAAAGCACTTGAACCCATCACAGCGAATGAACCCGGGACACTTTGCTATCACTTCTGTTGTGTCTAGTGCGTAATTCATCCTCACAGCATTTTGATACATATATGCAAACATGCTGCGTCCGAGGCAGAGTGATTGATGGACCTCGCAAGGTGTCACCAACATAATATCTCGTCTTATTTTAAGCACCGTGTGATCTGTAACAGTCATTCTAAATACATGCTGAAAGAATGAAGTGGCACCTCAGACTCAGAAGAAGGGCAGACATGACAAGCGCGAGTCTGTAGGCGTCATGCATCTATTTTTTGAGGAGACACTAGTCGCAGTCCTGGCCAACTTAGGTAGTTCACTGTGTAGGTGTAATACTCTAGTACAGTGGTGTCTAACCATGGGGATGCAAGAAATTTGGTATAAATATATTTCGGATCACAAGTGGGCGACACTAAATACCGCTGTAAACTGGGTCTAAAACATTTTGAGCTTGTCCACTTTCGACCACTTCCAGAGTTGAAAACACATTCGTCCGGATTGCTTTGATAGTATAAACGCTCATGTGGTCGAATGTGTTCAAACAGCCACGAAAGACCGTCTACTCTCCGTCTACTGACCTAATGCATTAACATTATGGGAAGTGTGCTGGCCAGACGGGATTTAAACTTTGTCGGCTGGAGACCCAAGTTTGGTTTGAAGACGAAACACATACCAGGCTTAATGTTCTCTCACCATTCCTGATTTCTAACACTCACTCACAGCGTTTGGCTCGTCTTGCGGCTGTCAGAGCAGAAACAATTTTTTTTCGCGTTCATATAAATTGAGCGAGCTTATTTTGTCCATTTGATCGAAAGATCTGAAAAAAAAAACATACATTTACCCACCCATAGACCCTCGCCTCGAAGAAACCTGGACAGAAGTGGTTGAAAGTGGACAAAAGAGACTGGAATCCCTCGTCTACTTGTGATCCGATCGACCAAAATGCATCTTAATACCATGTGTAAACAGGGCCTAAGGCATTTTGTGTTATTTTAAAGCTGCTAGTAGATACTATATTTATGAAATACACAGCTTCTGTTGTGCTAAAAACATTACATGATAGGGATTATAGGTAGATTACACTCAAGGATTATAATGTTTTTCATTTTATTTATTTCTGAGCAGAAACACATTTTTAACCTCTAGGTTCATGCATTCTGAAGTCTCCTTTCCAAATGGCAACCGGGCATAACTAAATAAGAAATAAAATAATATTTCTTATAATTTAATGGGGATTAAACGCTATTAATGGGGTTTTAAGCGTGAAAATTTCAATTAAAAAATAATCACAATTTAGTTTTTCCTGGAAGCTGCATTGTCATTCAAAATCTGTTTGAATGGGCATGACACTTTTGCGCTATATATGAATCGAAAACATCTTCACAACAGCCCATAATATTTTGGTAAGGCATAGCGATGGTCACAATGACAATACCAGTGTCATGATATAACACCTGTAATGAGGTGTAGTGTCGCTGTCGAGAAGAGATATGCAGCCATTTGCACACATGGCGAAACATCATTACCAGGTGTTCGTACAAAATGTCTCTGTAATATCAAACACAATTCACAACGGGTGTCAAATTCACAGCGGGCGGCGGCTCTGAATGGTGTGTCATAAAACCCATGTCTTTTTCTGAATGTGTCTATAACCCATGCCACAAAAGTCATTTAAAATCCACACAAACATTTTGAAATGTGCGTTATGAGAATAAATAGAAGACGAGACCTTTTCCCAGGGAAAGTGCATGTGGCAGCATTTCTCCATGTTTGTAATGACTACTCGCTCCATAATTGGATCTGGGCTAATAACGTCGCATTTGTCTGTTTAATATACATGAATAAATGTTTGCTGCTTTGTATTCAAAGTTAATGTTCTCCTGGAATCCAAATTACCCTTAATGTTTTTTCCTCAATATTATGGTAATGATTGTACTGTTGTTTATCATACAATCAAACAGGTTGCGTCTATTGTTAATTCATAACTTGAAACTGAGAGACTCTGCAGCAGATATTTCACCGCTAATGACTTTGTGTCATGGTTCCTCTGCTAATAGCAGTTAGATAACAACACAAGGCCTTTTTCAATTGATTTGCAGCAAATTAATTTTGAGTGAAATGACAATTTGATCCTTGATGCACCTAATCCTAGCCAACTTCTTAGTAGATTTCCACCATCTCTCAAATCCTGCTCCTAAACAGCAGTGGTCAAATCAAGTGAGATCTTGTTTCTCCGATTGTTTCAAGTAATCTCAGATGTGTCTCCTAGATTTTTCAAAAATATCTCTACAATAACACGAACTGTGCTCAGATCAGCCAAGACAAAAGTCAGAGATCTCAATATCTCTAGAGTTTCAGAGCTCCTCAATGTCTCAAACTGTGGTCAAATTTGAGACTTCAATATGAATTCAAATATATCTCATCAAATTGTTACATTAGCAAAAGATCTGCTGCAATCCACATTAGTTTTATATCTCTACACAAACGGTATGGCAACAACTGTCTCACTTGTGTCCATTTTTATTCATCCTATACGCAATTTTAGGATAAATATCTGAGTTATTATTTTGAGCAATACATTTTTCTTTTAAATCTAAATCTTTTTTTGCATCCTAACTCAAATGCCTCAAAAAGGAAAATGGCAGCACTTTTGAATCCTTGTGACTAAAATAATAAAATACCATTTTTGAGTCATTTTAATCATTTTACTGCGGCCTTCAGGACTATGAGATCACTAAAACAATTTTAAAGAGCTTTCAATAGTTCATTGTGATTTTGGAGGTTAAAGGTCAGGAATGTGATGAGAGTTTTAGGTCAAGCCCAGGTCTAAACCTGACTTTGAAATCAGTCAACCTTTCCACAAGCCTAAAGATTGCCAATACGTGACTCTTAACAAACGAGGTGCTTCGAGCATATGCTTTAATTCCTCTGATGCCTCCAGCTAGGCCTTTCACATCACTCTTTACAGCACTTCAGTGTCCAGGCTTGGCCATTTTCCCAGATGCAATTGGCTATTAAGAGATCGTACTTTATCACCATAGGGACTATGGGAATTGAGAACTGATTTTTACTCAGAACCGGTTCCATTTTATAAGAAACACTGGATCCAAATGATTTTCATAACATTTCATTTTGTTAACGGGTTGTTAAACATCTTAAAATAACTTCACATGACTCATTACTCAATGTAGTCCAAAAACCAAATTTCTTATACTTCTCATCATACAAATCTAGCCAAAACAACCACACCAAACAAGACAACACTGTTGCAGAGCGTTTTCTTCATCTGAATAGCCAATTATAAAACAAACAAATTTTGATTAATGTACCAGAGCAATGACAGCAGAATCTCTCTCAAACCTTAACGAAAATAAACGGCATCTGCATGCAAGAACAATGCCATAATCAAAACACAAAGCACAAAGATTTACCGTATGATTCTTACCCATCCAAATCCATTATATAGACACAGCCTAACATTTACTAATACTTTGGCATGCAAGACCAATTTTATTTATAATAAACATTGTCTAAAGACAAGCGGATGAGCCCATCGGCCTATAATCTAAATGTAAAACTCAAAAGATTTACATTAAACTCGTTTCCCACAGAAACTCAATAGGCTATAAAGAAAAGTCTATTTGATTATGCCTTTATCCTATATCGCCTGTAGACAGACTTTACAATCTGTAAGTTTTAAAAGATTTTGTGTTTCTGGGTTGTTGCTTCGGTACATTAAGCAATGTTAGGCTGTTTCCTATGGGTAGAAAACTTAAAAAAACACTGTCTTTTTCTTGGATTATGGCTTTTTTTGGTAGATAATGTGCATTACAAGTAAGAAATCTGATTTCCTTTAAGCGTTTTTCACATTCAGCATTTTAGATTTCCCCTTAAAAAACTTTCTTTACCAGCAGAAACCCCAGCAGCAGAGCCAAGCCGGCTCTAAATCTACAAAGTGATGGGAAAAAGAAAGTTTTTAGCAGAGTGTTGAGTTTGCAATGTGAATGGAAAGTGACAAGAAAGCACGATTGGGTAATATAATATAGAAATGCATCTTTCTTTCATCCAGCTCTGATTCGCAACAAGAGACTCCTAAGATGGTTATTTTTAATGAATTATTCCTAAACTCAAAAGTTGCTGGTCTAATGATTCACTCACTCACTGAATCAGTCAAAGCAGTTTTTAAATACAAAGTTCTGTCATGAAACTCTAGATGGCGCAGGCTGATAGGTCCTTAACTCACTCTGATTGTAATCCCATCATTCTCTATAGGACAGAGCTGATTGGTTCCCGCTGTATCAGTAGCCAATGAGCTCGCAGCTCAACCTTCAATTACTTTCAGTAGCAGTCCAGCGCACTTTCAGAAACCCTCCACCTTCCCCAGCTCCGCCTGTATAGATCTGCTGGCCTGTCGTGTGTGTATTGGCAGTAGCAAGTCCCGCACTTACTCACATGATCTATTCGGCCAAGACCCAACTAGGGCTGCACGATTAATCGCAATTTCCATGTAATCGCACTTAAACCGATTTGGCTTATCGCGATAATGAAATCGCAAAGGCTGCGATTGTTTTTTGTGCGAAGCTTGTCATTGATGAACGGCTCTGTAAACGCTGCTCCATCTGAAAGCACTGTGAGTTTGAGTATAACGTGCATTTGAAAAAGCACGTTATAACAGCTTTCCAAACATGAGAAGCATTTATGAGCCTCTTGTGCAACAAAAGACAACATTTAATAACATGCTTTTACTCCAAACTCACTTCATAACTTCATAACATGTTTTCTTTTATTTGTTAAGAGGCTGTGTAGCAGTCATCATTGCAACATAAAACCAGGACTGATCCGGACTACGACTAAATAGATTTTAACAATCTACAATCAATCTACAATCTTACTTAGCAACACTAAGTAAGATTTTTTACCTTAAAATAATGTTTTCAAAATGGTTTCAGTGGTTCAGTAAGTCGTAACAGGGTGAAAGGCACTTCTGGATTCGCGTTGCGGTCCTGTATCTGCTATAAACACGCTGTGTAAGATTGCCAGATCGGGTCGCGTTTCTGTAGTTCTAATGAGACATGAGAAAACTACAAATTTGACTTGCTTTACGTCAAGCGTTACAATAGTCATTATTTTGTTTATCTTCGTTTCTGATGTCGCAATACATCATACTTTCATGAAATCATGCAACATACTCTACCTTGTCTGTGGACATCGTTCATTCCAAAGCCGGCGCTGGATAAACAGCGAGCGTGCGCGTGCGACAGTAGGCTGCGCTAGGCTAAATTATTTACGACAGCCGTAATGGACAATTCCACTTCCAACCTGTAGGGCGACCGCAGAGGAAAAGATACTTGGTGTTGCTTTAAACCGTGCGAGTGAGTGAGCTCAAAGCTTCAGAATGAACATGGCTGCCACTGTATTTACTAACTAAAAAATCCCCTTGTATGCTAAACAGCAGATGAGCTGCAGGGAAACCCTCGATGACTAACCCACATTCGGTTAGATGACAGCGCAGGCTTTCTAAAAGAAGTCTCAGTCGGGTCGTCCTGTGCTCTCCATCTAGGCGTTGAGCCAAACCCCTCCATCGTATTCCTCATAAAATCTCCATCACAATGCTGTTTCTGTCTGAGACGCAGAGTTATACTCCGTCATCTGTCAGCCCTATGACAAACTAACAATCCATGATGATACTTCGCCAAGCAAATGCAGGTTAATTTACAACGTATTTTATTTATATCATTCTATGTCATTTATGTAAACCCTGTTTTAAAATGTGCTAGGCAAATAACTAAAAGGACATATATGTGGCATCTAAGTATATTTTCACTTCATGTAAAAGTCTTACAACATTTATTTTGGTCAAGGTAGGAGCATTTTTGTAGAATAGTAAAGAAATAAAGCGGTACAGAAATTAGATTCAATTATTAGCATAATTTAGTAAACTATAATTTTATGGAAATGATGAAACACTTAAGTTTCTTATCATTTGTATGTATTTAAAAGAAAAACATTCAGAGGGACAATGTGACAGAGATGCTTAGAGTGAGAAAGAGCTGTTTGTTTTTACTTTGTCTCTCGCCCATGAGAGTGTTGCATCAGCGTCGGCAAAAGAGTGCAGATACACATGTTAATGTGTGTCTGTGGTGTGTGTTGTATGTGCTTGTGCATGTACAATGTGGCGTATTTAAACAATTATGTCATTGCATTGCACACATGCCTGCTATTCCTACAAAACAAACAAAACAGCTGAAAGGAACATTTTTATTATAAACCTCTTCTGAATGAAATATTCAGCCCTGTTTCTGACAAATATAAAAAGCTGTACAATGGAATGGGAGTATGCACTCATGCATATTCATTAGGGAACATCAATGCAAGAATCTGTTGCCATTCATATTTCATCAAAGACTTCCATGGCAATAATTACTTTGAGCTTTCCTGACACATTTCTGTGGAAGTCAAAGTCTGAGCGGCAGACGCTGATTTCCCCTGATTAGCTATAAAAAGAGTGTAAACAAGCACAACAAAAGAACATGAACGCATCCAATGTCACGAACAGAAAAGAAAAAAAGATGTTGGCTTTTCTTTCATTGCTTTATAACGCATTTCTTTACAGATCACAATCTAAATCTGCATTTAATAAGAGAGCTGGATTAATGGTGTTTTAGTAATTACTACCTTTAGGGAATAATTCACTCAAAGATTTTATTAGTCACTTAATCACCCATGTATCACTCTGAAATCGGCATTTTCTTTCGTCCTAGCTTTTATTTTCCATACAATAAAAGTGTATAGGGATTTATTAGCAAAAGCACCATAAAAGTAGCTTAAATGTAATCCATGACTCAAGAACTATATTCCGAGACTTATGTCATAAAACAGCTAGTGTGAGGAAGAGAACAAAATTGAAGCAGTTTTTTTACTGACGTTCTTCACTTCTCTGAAAATGCATTTGTGCTTAAGTTACATAAATAAAAAAGATATCTAAGGGAAAGGTAATCAGTGAATTACACAGGGCAGAATGACATGAAGTGGAGACAGACTTTTGCATTGTTACAAAAGTTTTATTTTTCAAATAAATGCTGTTATTTTTAACTTTCTTTTTCATTAAAGAATACTGAATAACATATACTAATCATAAATGTTTCTTGAGCAGCAAATCAGCATGATTTCTGAAGGATCATGTGACACTGAAGACTGGAGTTCAGCTTTGCATCACATGAATAAATTACATTTTAACATGTTTTTAAATAGAAAACAGTCGTTTTAAATTGTGATTATATATCACAATTTTACTGTATTATTGATCAAATAAATGCAGCCCAAGACTTCTTTCAAAAACAAAACATAAAAACAGACCCCCAAACTTTTGAACGATAGTGTATGTATGTTAATGCTAGCCTATATGATATGTTATATAATATAATGTGCTTCTAATCATTTGTGAAGTTGTGTAAATATTAATATTATAAAAAATAAATTACACTGTGATCCAATGACGTAATCAAAATATGCAAGATGTCATATTGAGTAATATAAGATGGTCAATGTTGTACATGAATGTTTCTCACCCTCCATTCTTCTTACAGGTGCTGGTTTTGTTGTCTGATCCGGGAGAATGTCTACGGCCGCAGATCCACACACACACACACACACGCACACACACACACACACACACACAGAGAAGAACGTCTCACTTCCTGTGAGTCAGGAGAAAAAAGAAAGCATGTGTAAGAAAGGCCTGACTCTCATCAGTTAAAGCACTTCAGATCTTAATTTCATGGCACAATAGATAATTTATTTACCTCATCTCACCTCCTATACCACAAAAGAGTAAACCATGGCTTCTTTTCGTCTTTTCTGATGTTTTATATATGGATTCTGTGACGGAAAATACCATATATAAATCAGCAAGGTTATCAGGACAAAATGTGCCTGTGTGAATCACCATAATGGTACCAGCTTTAATGCACAATAATAGCACTAAATTTTGAGAGATTTATCTGGAAACATCACAACGGATGCAGCAATGTTGCTATGGCACCCACAGGAAGCCACATCGCTAATGGAAATTGTCTGCCTTTGCCTTTCATCTTTGGGAAAAAGCTAAAAAGCCGAGGAGCCATTTCACTGAGCCAATGCTGCTTTTCAGAGCCTTCTAAAATATCACACTTTTGTCTTATCAAAACTATTTGCAAATCAAATGTGATCCTGTTGATGCCTCTTCATAAGATCCTCAGAGGGATTGAAGCTCTTCTAATCACCAGAACAGTGAACTCGCAGGAACTCTCGCACTCTGCTGAGCTTTCTTTGCCGAATTATCACGCATAAGAAGACGTAAAGGAGGAACACAGCTAAATTCAAATCAGCTCTTTTCAGTAATAATCTCTCCCCGGATCAAATTATCATTCTTTCCTGACTTTTTATGCCTCTCTTCCTGTAATGCATGCACTTTTTAATGCATGCACATGTACTCTTCTGACAGATCATTCTCAGCCATGAACAGACTTGCACAGATTGGTCTCTATTAGATCCGAAGCTAATAGACTGCAGAGCTGCACGATTCTAGAAGAATAACGATTTCTTTCTTTTTTTATTGTTTGTTTCAAACAGAGATCACAATTCTCTCACGATTCTGAGCAGACTACTAAACAAAATAACGTTAAACTGACAAAAAGTTTATGCTAATCTGAACTATTAAAAAAAACTCGGTTTGAAAGAATGATTCAATGACTTGCTCATAAATGATTTCCATTAAACGAGAGTATGTTAAAACTTCATGCTGATTTGTACTCGGCTTTCGCCAAGATAAGCAACACTAAGACGTAGCTTTACAGTAAACTATGCTTCACCCATTTACGCTTCTTTCCATATGGTGGTGTGACTCCCCTTCTGTCCGGCGTTAACGGCTGCAGTGTACTTGGCGCGTCAGCACACACGACGGCTGCAACTACAGTGTGGTCTCCCTAGTGGACCAGCACGACAACCGTCTGGATTGAGCCGAGTAGGGGACATCTCTAGGGTCTTCAAGTGGGCACCTTCCATCCTCAGTGTTTCGTCGACTAGCCCACGACACCTCAAGAGGGCTCGACAGTGACTCTGGCGTCCCAGAGTCACCCCCCTCCGTCCCCCACTCGACTCAGCCCAGCTTACTGACCTCTACATCCCTCCTGCTGCTGAGACCTAACCACAATCTCACAATCTCTCCGCAACCCAACCATATGCGCCAACCCGTTTGACTAAGGCTGTCGAGCCCCACTGGTGCGTTAATGCAGTTTCAGTGGCAACGGTTCCGTATGGCATACCACCTACCGCAAAACACAATATCTGCCCAACCACCCGTCATTCACGCAATGAATGAAACCGTAGCGTGGCGGCCTGTACACAGCCAGCTAGAATCTTTCCGTCTCAACCACAGCCAGTTGCTGCTCCTTTCTGCTGCTTCAGTTCTTTACTGTGCGACGCAACTCTTGGCCACTGAATCCGACGTCTCTGGGGAACCGGGTTGTAGAGTGTGCCACAAAACCTCGACAACCCACTTCCACTGGATAAACCTGGACTCTCCATCCTCGCTGTTCTGCTTCAGTGGCCAGATGAGCATACCGCAGTTTCTTCCTCTCATATGCCTCATCTACCGCATCCTCCCATGGCACTGTTAACTCTATCAGTTGAACAATGCGTGCTGATCCCGCCCACAAAACAATATCTGGTCGTAGGTTACTGGTGGCAATCTCACTTAATTTCACTTGTTTCATTACTGGATGAATCAGCGTATTTGAAAGAATCTATTGAATGAATGATTCAATGAAAAAAAAAATTAACAGTCACTTGTCGCCACCTACTGGTGTAACGATGTAATGATACAATTGTTATTTGAAGCGCCAAGTTACTTTCAAAAGGTGATTTTAGTGTGAATCGAGATTGCGATCTTTTAACAATTAATCGTGCACCTCTACTAGCAACAAATCAGAACGACATCAGAACATCCTAGCAACAACTGAGAACACCCTAGCAACCTCTCCTGAAACTGCCGAAACTGCCAAAACTGCGTAAGCCCTAAACAACCTTCAGCATTCAGACAAGATTTTGTCAAGCTCTTCTAGTTCTGACCTGCAATCATCTGAAACGCTTGACTTACAACTGCTATTAGGAGACACACTATAAATTCCCTCACTCTCTTTCACTCTCAGTTTGTGTACCATATTTCAGGCACGGACTGATCCATGGGTTATCCGGCTGGGTTTTGGATTCAATCTCTGTATGTGAGCAGGATAAATTTAGTGGTTGGTCAGCGGCTCCTACAGAAAGGGGCTTTCCATCAGAGAGCTGTAAAAAGGATCAGGCTGCCGTTAAGCAACATAAACCTCCAACAAACCCACAGACCTCTTTCTTTATCTCAACACACCTACAGTAGTGCGTACTCGTACACAAACTGACACTACAGATCCATATAAACTCATAATTCAACCTCACGTACCATATATAGGATTTATGTCCCAGAGATTTCAACTTATTCTGTTAAAACAGTCTTGGAATCGTTTTCTTAATTTTTTTACCATGCATATTTGCAAATGACTTTTGATAGTTATATATTCAAAAGCACTGACTAATGCTTGGAATGTTATGAACAGCAGCTGTGGTAATTATTTTCCATTTGCTTTTCTGTGAATTTAGACAGCTAATGGGGTTTAAAAACTAATCCCCCTAAGCTATTCTAAATTCACTGGACAGTCTGATGATATATATCGTTACCATGGAATAAAATGTCTATCGTTATTAAATATATAAATAAATCTGTAAATATATAGCACTATTGACACTTCAGAGTGATGAAATGCATGAATGAGAATATAAAGAGGGGGACACGCCTGATGTTAAAAAGAGTTATAAGTTATAAGAGTTATAAGGAACTCTGTGCGGCACATTGCCAAAGTGCGCGCAAAGAAAGCTCCCTCTCTCAGAAGGCGATTATGAATTTGGGACGCGCTCGATGTCAAAAAGAGTTATTAAGCACAATAAGCAGAGAAAAAGAACTGTATGCTGTGCACACGCTGATTGACACACGAAAGCCACGTCTTTTATTGTGCTTAAATGGTCAAATACACACGCAATTATGTCAAAATGCCCATCATGTTGAGTATTCACGGAAACACAGCTGGTTATGTCTCAAGTGAAAGTAAACAGTTGAGTGTAAACCAGATGTGTATAATGGATCCATGCGTTTGGTCTTAAAGTGAATGCAGCCTAATAAACCTACATGCTGCTCTGTGTCATTAATGTGAATCAAACAAAAGAGAAAATAACTTTTAGCTTTAATAAGTATAAATGTATATTTAAAGGTGCAAAGTGTAAAAGCATGAGTATCTATTTTCAGAAATCCATTATAATATACATAACTATGTTTTGAGTGGTGTATGAAGCGCCGCCATGTTTCTACAGTAGCCCAAAACGGACAAACTTCTCTACAGAGCGCGTTTCGTCACTCTGTTGTTTTTGCTTCTTCTTCATTGGTGGGGTGTTGAGGCAACTTGCACCGTCACTATGTTGAATACGCACGAAGAAGAAGTAGTAGTAGTACGAAGTACGATTGTAAGTAGTGAAATTTTAACAAATGAAGGATCACACGTATAATTTTGCACAAGAGCCGGCAGAGCGGCAATCTTCGTCGGCAAAGAAGAGAAAACACGATGCAGCCAGGCGAAGTCGGGACATACGACGGCATAAATCCCGTATAAACATCGGTGGGGCTTTTTCCAGATGGAAGATGAAGCAGGAAATTTTTTTTAATAACGACAGCGAAGTTGCCTGTTTTCTGCTGGACAGTTAGTTCAACTTTAGCACTTTCTGTGATACAGAAACAGTGATGGTACACACTCTTGGCTTACATTTCCCATGTTATCTGTCGGTAGCTATCACCGTAGCTTCTTCGAAAGGGAGGGGTGAGCGGGGGCTGAGCCGTTGGTTGCAATTCGCAACCGAACCACTAGATGACGCTAAAATTCACACACTGCACCTTTAATTCATACAGTGAAGACAATGCAATATTTTATTTTTACATTTGATTACATTTTTGTAGGCTACTAATTCTATGTTAAATAAATCTATTGTACCTGGAAAAACTTAATTTGTTTAATTCTTATTTTTGTTATATTGTATTTGTCCTATTGTTTGTAATTTGCTTCTTTTTTATTCTTTTTAATAATAAAAGAAATGAGATAAAATATCAAAACTACATCATGATATATATCGGTATTGTGAAATTAAATTTGTCATTTCATAAAATAAGAATTTAGTCATTTAGTCCCACCCCTACTGTAAATAATTACTTCTTGGGACTTATTGCTTTTATATCCTCATATACAGGGCCTAAAATGAACACTCACCAAGTGCAAAATGCAAGTAAAAATCGTTGTTGGCGAGTGTATGAAACGGTGTCAGTCGCCATTTGGCCAGTAACAATTTTTTTAATTCTAAAAATACAAAGTTGTGACAACATGAATGTAAACAACGCTCTGTACAGTTGATGGGTCACTGCTGCATCATCACGAAAGTAGCAGCCTTTCCCATGTAAATATTCAAGCGCTGGAACACACGAAAGGGAATTAGTTACTCATGCGCTGTGTAGACAGTTCAACATCCGATATGAAGCATATGAAGACAATGCAGTGTTATTTATTTAATTAGCCTACTTAATTAAATTTCCGTACCTGAAATCTATTAGCCCTGCTTGAAAAGCAGTTTATTTCTTTAAAAAATGTAGGGTATATTAAATTCATATACTTAAGGTTTAGCCGTGGTATTAAAATTGAAATATAGAAGATTGTGAGTTTTCACAAGCATCTAAAATTTTAGTGTCATAACTGCCTGTTTTTGTGTCATGGCTGGTAAAAAATTATTTGGGCCGGTTAAGTTTTCTGTCAGGACCACTATCGTCAAATACGATTGACAATTAGCATATACAGTAGTTAGGATTGGCGGTATAGTTCTGTTCTGGGCAAGAACTCCCAGAGCATCCATGCAGCCTAGCATGGATAAGAGCCTGAGAGCAGCAATACTGAGTAACGTGAGGAGGAGCTGAGGATGGAGAAGGGTAATTAACTCCTGAGAAACGTGATAGCTGCTGATAATACTGAAGAAGCTTATATATACAGTGATAGGCGTCGTATTCCTATAGGTAGACGTGGATCAGCTGAGAGTCAGCTGATGCGAGCTTGACTAACGTGACCTGCCAGAACTGACGCTACGCTTGATATACACTGAACAAAATTATAAACGCAGCACTTTTGTTTTTGCCGCCATTTTTCATGAGCTGAACTGAAAGATCTAAGACTATCTTTCTATGTACACAAAAGGCCTATTTCTCTCAAATATTGTTCACAAATCTGTGTTAGAGAGCACTTCTCCTTTGCCGAGATAATCCATCCACCTCACAGGTGTGGCAAATCAAGATGCTGATTAGACAGCATGATCATTGCACAGGTGTGCCTTAGGCTGGCCACAATAAAAGGCCAATCTAAAATGTGCAGTTTTACTTTTTTGGTTATGGGGGTCCGGATGGATTATCTCGCCAAAGGAGAACCCAGCCACGACCCATCTTCAATGCTCTTACTAAGGGAAGGAGGTTGTTGGCCAAGATCTCTCGATACATGGCCCCACCCATCCTCCCCTCAATACGGTGCAGTCGTCCTGTCCCCTTTGCAGAAAAGCATCCCCAAAGAATGATGTTTCCACCTCCATGCTTCACGGTTGGGATGGTGTTCTTGGGGTTGTATTCATCCTTCTTCTTCCTCCAAACACGGCGAGTGGAGTTTAGACCAAAAAGCTCTATTTTTGGCATTGGCAAACTTCAGACGGGCCTGGACATGCACTGGCTTGGACATGCGCGGGCCTGGACCTTGCGTGTGCTGCAGGATTTTAATCCATGACGGCGTAGTGTGTTACTAATGGTTTTCTTTGAGACTGTGGTCCCAGCTCTCTCCAGGTCATTGACCAGGTCCTGCCATGTAGTTCTGGACTGATCCCTCACCTTCCTCATGATCATTGATGCCCCACGAGGTGAGATCTTGGATGGAGCCCAAGACCGAGGGAGATTGACCGCCATCTTGAACTTCTTCCATTTTCTAATGATTGCGCCAACTTGCTGTTGCCTTCTCACCAATCTGCTTGCCTATTGTCCTGTAGCCCATCCCAGCCTTGTGCAGGTCTACAATTTTATCCCTGATGTCCTTACACAGCTTTCTGGTCTTGGCCATTGTGGAAAGGTTTGAGTCTGTTTGATTGAGTGTGTGGACAGTAGGGCTGGGTATTGACACAAATTTCACAATTCGATTCGATTTCAATTCACAAGCTTGCAATTCGATTCGATTTCGATTACGATTCGATTCGATTCAATATTGATTATTTTGGATATCAGGTACAATACATGGCAATTTTTTTCAAGGAAAACAAATCTCTTAACTAATGCTGTAAACTATGGGAGTCAGTTGTAGCCTACTAGGCTTTATTAGCCTACTATAATTTTGAGGGTAAAAATTAACTGATTTGAAGCTATACAAACACTTAAATTACACTTATTTATTTTTATAATAAGAAAGTTATATGAAATATAAACATTTAAATGGTGGATGTCATAAAAACTTGATTTATTCAAACATGCATTAAATATTGAAGAACATTAAAAATTATAATGAATATGTAATATGGTGCATATATTTAGCAAAATTCTCCTCTCTAGAGTTATTTTTTCTAGCTGACTAACTGACTAAGTTACTAAGTTTAATGTTTTTTCTGAGGTAAATGTGATGTTACATGCCATTGTTTACTTGCTGTTTAACTGACGTCTTTCCACGGATGAAACACTGTTTGAGCGATACCACGTTACATGATACGGATTTCGAAGTTGTACTCTATCTTTTAACAAACTTTCAGATGCTCATTGATGTTTATTTGGCGCTGTAACTGGTATTATTAAGGCGGAAGAGGAGAATGAGATCATGTGCGCTCCGCGCTGCTGCTTCTCTTGAGCTGAGCCAGAGCGATCTCACGCCACAGCGCCAAAACGGTATTTATGTTTTTGAATTTCGTAAGAAAATGGACGTAATTCGAAATTTGAGACTTTATTTCATAATAATAGTCACAAAGCACAAAGATTATTTCGATTTATTGGATGGGATGCACGATACAATGTTATACGCGATCATCAAATGAAACCAGGATGACTAATCGATTCTTGAGACTTAAGAATCGATATCGGTTCGTAAAAATGAGAATCGATTAATATCGAGAAATCGATATTTTTTGCCCAGCCCTAGTGGACAGGTGTCTTTTATACAGGTAACGGGTTCAAACAGGTGCAGTTAATACAGGTAATGAGTGGAGAACAGGAGGGCTTCTTAAAGAGAAACTAACAGGTCTGTGAGAGCCGGAATTCTTACTGGTTGGTAGGTGATCAAATACTTATGTCATGCAATAAAATGCAAATGAATTACTTAAAAAATCATACAATGTGATTTTCTGGATTTTTGTTTTAGATTCCATCACTCACGGTTGAAGAGTACCTATGATAAAATTACAGACTTCTACGTGCTTTGTAAGTGGGAAAGCCTGCAAAATCTGCAGTGTATCAAATACTTGTTCTCCCCACTGTATATGCAGTCCAAAAATTCACATGCACGTGAAAAGTCTGTGGAGAGCTTTGAAAACCAAGTGCAGTGATACAAAACGTCCTCTTACACAAAGGTCGGTGTGAAGAACAGCCGCATGATAGTCTTCAGAGTGACAGACGGGGTGTCTGATTTGGTCGTGGGCAGCGGTCAGACCGCTGTGCGATGGTGATTATGTTGTAGCCACAGATTTGATGGCTCAGATAAAGCAGATGTGAGAGGGAGATGGAGACGACCAGCAAGCGCTTTAAAGGGGGGGAAAAAAAAATCAAGGGGATTTAGGCAAGAAGCTCTATCTCTAGCTCACAGCTTTTCCAGGGTGGCCTGTGGGTGGAGAAAGAGATAGAGAGATGCCGAGAGCTGACGGGAGAAGTCGCCTGTGTGTAAATCTTCATTTGGAGGAAGTGTTGGATTTAAATGGCAGGCGTTTTTGTCCTAAGGCTCATCATTTAACATATCATAGTCCCACAGGGATGGACGGTCAGACTCGGCTTTAGTCTTGTCACTCTTACTTATAGAAAAGTAAGCGTGGCTTTCAATGAACTGCCCAGAGCTTCTGGATGAGACAACGGTTTCATATTTAATGATGACTGATGACTGGATGGACAAAAATATTTTAACATAACATAATACTACAATAAATTATGCAAATGTATACGCTACCTCTTAAAGGGATAGTTCGGCCAAAAATGATATTTAACCCATGCATTACTCACCCTCAAGCCGTTCGAGATGCATATGTCAATCTTGTTTCAGACGAACACATTTTCAGTTATTTTAGAAAATGTCTTAGACCCTTCAGTGGATATAATGTGAAGCAATGGGGTCCACCTCCTTCAAGTCCCAAAATGTGCATACATCCTTCACAAAAGTAATCCATCCGGCTCCAGGGGGATAAACGAAGGCCTTCTGAGGGTAATCCGTGCGGTTTTGTCCTAAAAATATACATATTTAAAACTTTATAAATGAAAATATCTGACTTCCGGCAACGATCGACGCGCGTTCACGCGCTTTCGTGTTTTGTTTTGCTCTGCTCTCTGGCTGCGCTGGCACGTTCGTTTTACGTCACAACAGTTCCTACGCTACGTCTTACCTCGTACGCCGACTTCCATCACCCGTGAACGCGCGTAGATCGTTAAATATGTATATTTTTAGGACAAAACCGCACGGATTACCCTCAGAAGGCCTTCGTTTATCCCCCTGGAGCCGGATGGATTACTTTTGTGAAGGATGTATGCACATTTTGGGACTTGAAAGAGGTGGACCCCATTGCTTCACATTATATCCACTGAAGGGTCTAAGACATTTTCTAAAATAACTGAAAATGTGTTCGTCTGAAACAAGATTGACAGATGCATCTCAAACGGCTTGAGGGTGAGTAATGCATGGTTTAAATTATCATTTTTGGCCGAACTATCCCTTTAAAAGTTTGGAGTCAGTACGATTTTATTAAAAAGAAATAAATACTTTTACTCAGCAAGGATGCATTAAATTAATCAAAGTGACAGTAAAGACATTTATAATGAAAGATTTCTACTGCAAATAAATGATGTCTTTGGAGCTTCCTATTCATCAAAAATGTATCAGGGTTTCCACAAACATATGAAGAAGCTCAACCGTTTTCAACATTGATAATAATAAGGAATGTTTATGGTCAGCAAATTAGAATGATTTCTGAAGGATCAAGACTGGAGTAACGATGCTGAAAATGCAGCTTTGCATCACAGGAATGAATTACATTTGTTTGTATAAAAACAACCGTAAAATGAATAGCAGCCTTTATATTTTTAGAAGGATGTTTTAAAACGTTTTCCTTGGCATTTAAAAAGTTGTTTGCCAGTCTGTGTGCTAGACAAAAAAAAAAAAAAGTTTTCCAAAAATCAGCGCATCTCAGAAATCTTCACAAAATCGATATTCTCCTTCACCTGTGCCATCCACCCCATCGATTTCCCCTCTCGCTCTCCCCGCTGCAATGTTGTCAGCCAGCGCGGTCTACACACACTCCTATGGCTCTCTATTTGTCATGAGATGAGAGTAGCGTGTTCGTCTGACACAATCTTTCTTCATTACAAGAAGCGATAATGTGTGTCAGGCCCACACACACAACCTTCCACAGGAACTCTCCAGATCTTTTGATGCACACAGGTCAGAACTCTCCGGAGCCAGTCGAGAGCGGCCCACGCGGATGCTTCATTGCTGTTAGCGGTCTATTGAACACAGGTTGTGCGCGGCTCCCTGATCTCTGGAACGATTCAGACTCTGATCTGCAGGAGAAGAGTTTCTGCCACTTTCACCTTCTCCTTTCTGCCCGAGGCCACTTTTGGTATGGTAATTAGCCGGATACACAGGTCCAGCTCAAAGTGCTGCTTGATGTATGATTAAATGTGTGCTGTGTTTTGATTCATGCCAGGGACTGGTGAATGGAATCAAAGGAGAGTGATTCAGTATAAGCCAACACTTTTAAAAATAATGGTTCCACAAAGGGGTTTTTGCAGCGATTTCATAAAAGAACCATTTTAGCTACGCTTCAAAAAGAACCTTTTCCGTGAAGAACATTAGAATAATCTGAAGATCTGAACCTTTTTTTCCACTATAAAGAACCTTTCACGCAAAGGTTATAGGTTATTCATGGGACCATGCCGATAAAGAACCTTTATTTTTAAGAGTGAACTGTGAAATGTTCCTTCACACGCAGCCTGGCTGCACTAAAATACTATTTGACTGTACAACAATCATACATGGTAGGAAGAAGTCAGCAAAACAGCCACATACTTTAAAGCATTAACATACAAATCAGAGTAATGAACGAGAAAACTTATTTATAAGTATTAGAAGTATATTGATCAAAAAGTGATGCACCTCTTGATGTAAATAAATGTTGTGATGTTATTTCCATCAAGAGGTGCATCGACTTTTGGTCAAGATCTTGTATTGTCAATGCAAGAGTCCAGCACTCTGTAAAGTCTCCTCCAGCACATCCCAAAGACTTTCAGTGAAGTTAAGCTCTGGACTCAGAGGAGCCGATTCATGTGTGAAAATGATTCTTCATGCTCCTCCCAACCATTCTTTCACAATCTGAGCCTGATGAATCTTGACATTGTCATCCTGGAATACGGCCATGCTGTGTCTTCCTACACGGTTGTTAAAGAAATGAAAAGCTACACACTCCATCTAAGGTTAGAAGAACTGTTGCCAAACATTGCCTAGAATAATAGAAACATATTAATCACTGCAATAATGATTCAATCATAGACTAATACGCATTTGCCTATTTAAATCCAAACAGCAACATTTTTTTTTTTTTTTGCCGGGATGTGTATAGTATGCTCAATACATGTGTCTGTGTTTTTTTTTTTTTTTTTTGTTTTTTGGCTCAAACTATCTATTCATCCTTGACCACAGAAAGCACAAGTATAGTGATTTCAATGCTCTTTCAATCTCTTTCTCACACACATTAGTTTAGGCACTGTTGAAGATTCATCAAGGGCAATATCCACAGAAAAAGCTTCTAAATCCAGCCTTCATTTCTTCCCTCACCTTCATATGGCTCAAGCTTAATGAATGCAAATCTTCCCTCCACTACCTTCATCAGATGCCAGACACAGCTTATACCTCCCGAAAAATCCAAACACTTTTCCCCCTCCTCCCTCCCCATATGCAGAGTATGGCTTCGTTCCAAAGCCTATGGAGCTGCCTCGGTGTATGCTGCCTACATAGGCAGCTTCCTTCTTTAGCAGCACCCTAATGCACAAAGTATATATTTTTTTTATGCATTCACTGGCATATGTGTACAGTCGAATGCATATAGCCTTTCAAAGCATACTCCATTTGATAGCGTGCACAAACATGCGCTCTAGTAAGTTTCATCTTTGCCCAGTATCTGAGCTATTTTTCTCCAGAAGTTATGACCGATAAAAATGTTTTTGTACTGGTGTGCTTTGTTGGGTCCCCACTTGATTTCTAATTTAACACCTGGGTCTTGAAACAAAACCAGTTAAGAACCAATGTCTAAGAAGAAAGCATGATCAATCGACAGATTTTGTATCATCTGCCCATGACGCCTTAAAATGCTGCCTATACAGTATGTAGGCAGCTCAATGTGTGTGTGTGCGTGTGTTTAACTCCAGTGAGGACTAAGCATTATTTCAAACACCCACCGGTTCAGTACAAGGGTCAGAGATGACTCAGTTCTTCCGCTGGTGAAGAGGTGCTAAGTGGCAACCAGGTTCACAGGGGCAATGTCATTTCCCATGCAGGTATTCAGAGAGAGAGACAGAGTGAGGAAGACTTGAAGTCTAATTATTCTGCTCTCTTGTTCCACAGTTAATATTTCACTGAGGCACAAAGATGATATGACCTTCACAATTCATTTTATACTAAAGCATTTATGCTTTCTTTCTCTCTGCTCGTCTCAATCTCTCCTTCACAGCTTTTTCACATTTGCCTCAAAATCCAGTTTGCCATGGCAACTGGCCTCAAATTATGAAAAGTCCTTGCTTTCACCCTGCTTTGTTCATTATGGCTGCTTTTCACACCTTTACACAAGGATTCAAAACAGAAGCTTGATATTATGACAAAGATTGATCCAACTTAAAGCCCGTAAACAAGGCTGAATCATGTGACTGAATCTTTGGAGATTTTGACTAAACGTCCTTGACTCTAAATAACTCATATGAAGTTATAATTCACCTTGTGACGTGCTTTTCGACTGATCCGAGTTCATTCTGAGGCCAAAACCTTGAACAATGTGCTATGCTGCTGTGGTTGAAGCTCTAATTAGATGAAGAATGATTATTTAGAAATACTGTGCTGGATTGTGTCAGAACATGATGTTCAGAGGCTATAAACAAACGTCATGCAAACGCCGACACGCTAACATGCATTTTGCATTGCTCTGGCAGAAACAAACCTGAAGGGGGCGATAGAGCTACCTTCAAAACCCTGTGCAATTATTCATGTAACTAACTATAAATATGTTGATTTAACTCTATTGAATTGCGTTGCACTTTGCCAAGACAGTAGTTGATCTGAAAGACAACGCTAGCTGTAGAAGAAGTTAATTTATGCTAGTTGCAACATTGAAAATTACAAATTACTTTGGGATGCAACATAAAATCTTGCATTGCTAGAAACAAATGCGTTCATAAAGTATGTTTCTGGGCGAACTTACACAAAATCTACTGGACGCTTGAAGCTGTCTACTTTACCTAGAATTCAATATTAGCAAAATGAAAACAAAATTAATGACAAAACATGCAAAATATTTAATAATTTAAAGGGGCAATATGTAAGAATTTTCATTTTTCATGTATTAATTGCTGTTTGTATTGCCAAATTGTGAACAGCTTGTAACGAACCTTAAAAAAGAGACCTTGTTGTCTATGACAGCCTGTAGACTGATTTTTATTTTGAAGGACTTGGGACAGTTTCGCCTGAAAAATTCAAAGGATGTTACGGATAAGCGCACTCCCGAGAACCTCTCTTCCGTTCAGTGCCACATGAAATTAATGCTTATTCAATATTCAGAATAATGCCGAAAAAGCCATTCTGTATTGTAACGCCAATGTGCCATGCAACGAAAAGCGTCTGGATGTTTGTCAACAGTATATCCCTGCAAAGGTATTTCCAACTTCTTTTTACTTCTAAGCAAAGAACGAAAAAGAACTTCGCTGTGAGTATATCAGGCCTTGAATCACTTTCAGTGTGTTGTACGTTACGTGTGCACGAGTGTGAGCGATAAGCTGATGCTGCAGTTCACTTAACGGCCACCGGTGCCCCTAATAACACGGGTTTTTACTGTATTATTTTATCATCATTTAGATTTATAATTTAGATTATATTTATTGAAGTCAGAAGGGCAAAATAATGTGGCTGCGCAGCACATCAACAAAATTGAAAATTGTTAAATACAGCTGTTCATCATTATTTTTAACATTATAAATGATGGTGTTTTTAGTTTTAATGGCTTTATTTATGCACATATATCCATTTAAGCTATCCTGTTTGTGCCCAATAAACTTCTTGATTACAAAATTAAATAATATTATCTTATAGTTAGTTAGATAGCTATTTAGAAAGAATAACGTCTCGGTTACGGATGTAACCCTCGTTCCCTGAGTAGGGAACGGAGACGTTACGTCGGATGACGGAGAATGGGGGGTTTCGCCAGAAAGCCAATCCTCTTCGAGTATTTAAAAACGAGCCTATGGCAATGAAATGCCAAGGGTCTGCGGAATTTGCCTAATGTATCTCCGCCTCACCGCGTGAGTATTTAAGGAGAGACAGGTGCAACAGCAGATCATGTCTTCGCTGAGGAGCCGAGACTGAACTCAGGCGTCTACCCAGCGGTACAGCGGAAGTGGCAGGGAGACGTAACGTCTCCGTTCCCTACTCAGGGAACGAGGGTTACATCCGTAACCGAGACGTTCCCTTTCGTAGTCACTCCGAGTTACGTCGGATGACGGAGAATGGGGGTCCCCGTGTAATCACGCCACCTTCACAGCTGTCTTCCAGTGCCCTGCGAAGTCTGACCTCCCTGTCGTGATATAGGCACGGACGAAGGAGTCCTACTTAACACAGGAATACCAAGGTACACTGGGAAGCATATCTCATGGGAGATATGCCGCAGCATGCCTACCCATAGGGAGGACTTAAGAATACACATATGGCCCAAGGGGGCTACATATGGAGGAACACTGGAGTGACCAGCCCGTAGGGTGGCATCTACTTTCAACTCCAGGAGTGGCAGGTGACTTGCCGAGGGAAAGACACATGCTCAAAAAGGCTTACAGTGGAAAATACACATGTGGGGGTTACTCAGAGGAGGAACCATGCACACGGAGGCACCTAGCCGACGCACAGGCAATAGACACTGGCGCCAGCGTCAACAGTGCTGGAGGAACTCAGGGCTTCAGAGAGGAAGGCTCACCTGAGGAAATATCGCACGTATCCAGTCCGTGGAGTGGAATGGCGAGCAAGCGAGACACTTCACAGCTCCCATGTTAGCTTGAAAAAGACAGTACATGGGCGGAGACTGGCTCCACTCGGAGATTGTAGAATCTGGCGAATGTGTTAGGTGTCGCCCAGCCTGCAGCTCTGCAGATGTCTGTTAGCGAGGCGCCACGCGCTAAAGCCCAAGAGGACGCCACACTCCGGGTGGAGTGGGCAGTCACACCAAGGGGGCATGGTCGACCTTGCTGCTGGTATGCCAAAGCAATGGCGTCCACTATCCAGTGAGACAACCTTTGTTTGGAGAGAGCCTTTCCCTTCAGCTTCCCACCATAACAGACAAAGAGCTGGTCTGAGGTCCTGAAACACTGCGTCCTGTCTACGTAAGCACGGAGTGCGCGTACTGGACAGAGCAGTGCCAAGGCTGGGTCTGCCTCCTCCCGGGGCAGCGCTTGCAGGTTCACCACCTGGTCCCGGAAGGGAGTGGTGGGAACCTTGGGCACATATCCAGGCCGGGGTCTCAGGATCACGTGAGAGTGGCCGGGCCCGAACTCCAGGCACGCTTCGTCAACGGAGAATGCGTGCAGGTCCCCTACCCTCTTGATGGAGGCCAACGCAACCAGGAGCGCTGTCTTCATTGACAGGATCTTAAGCTCAGCTGATTGCAGAGGCTCAAAGGGAGCCCTCTGCAGGGCACTTAAAACCACTGAGAGGTCCCAAGAGGGAACGAGAGGAGGGCGAGGAGGATTCAGTCTCCTCGCTCCTCTCAGGAACCTGAGGATCAGGTCGTGCTTTCCAAGAGACTTACCTTCAACTGCTTCGTGATATGCGGCGATAGCGGCCACATACACCTTCAGGGTGGAGGTAGACAGCCTTCGCTCCAACCCGTCTTGCAGGAAGGAAAGCACAACGCTGATCGAGCATCTCCTGGGGTCTTCTCGGCGAGAAGAGCACCAGTTGACGAAGAGGTTCCACTTCAACGCATAGACATGTCTCGTGGACGATGCTCTAGCGGAAGTGATGGTAGCCGCCACCGCTGGTGGCAGGGTACTCAAACCTGCCTCGTCCCGTCCAGGAGCCACACGTGGAGTCTCCAGAGATCGGGACGAGGGTGCCATAGGGTGCCCCGTCTCTGAGAAAGGAGGTCCTTCCTCAGAGGAATTGGCCAAGGAGGTGCTGTCGCGAGGAGTATCAGTTCGGAGAACCAGGTCTTGGTGGGCCAGTATGGGGCGACCAATATGACCTGCTCCTCGTCCTCCTTGATCTTGCACAGAGTCCGTGCGAGAAGGCTCACTGGGGGAAACGCATACTTGCGTAGGCCCTGCGGCCAGCTGTGCGCCAGTGCATCCGTGCCGAGCGTGCCCTCGGTCAGGGAGTAATACAGGGCGCAATGGGATGAGTCGTGGGAGGCAAACAGATCTATCTGTGTGTCGCCGAACTGGTCCCATATCAGCTGGACCGACTGGGGATGGAGTCTCCATTCGCCAGAGGTTGGCCGGAGCCGTGACAGCTCGTCGGCTGCACGGTTCCGCACTCCAGGAATGTAAATAGCACGATGGGACCTCAGGTGCTTCTGACTCCATAAGAGGAGGTGGCGTGCGAGTTGCGACATACGGCGAGAGCGTAGACCACCCTGACGGTTGATGTACGCTACAGTCGCGGTATTGTCCGAGCGGACAAGTACGTGTTGACCCAGGAGCAACGCCCGGAAGCGGTGCAGGGCAAGGCGTACTGCCAGCAACTCGAGGCAATTGACATGCATGAGGCGCTGGGGTCCTGTCCAGGAGCCCGCGGCTGCATGTCCATTGCACATGGCGCCCCAGCCCGTGGCAGAGGCATCTGTGGAGACGACAACATGCCTGGAAACTCGTTCTAGGGGAACTCCGGCCCGTAGAAAGCTGAGGTTCCGCCACGGGGTGAAGGTCTGACGGCAGGTCGGAGTTATTAGAACTCTGAGCGTACCGCGATGCCATGCCCACCTCGGGACTCGATCGCGAAGCCACAGCTGAAGCGGTCTCATATGAAGCAATCCGAGTGGCGTTGCTGCGGCTGCGGATGCCATATGCCCCAGGAGCCTCTGAAAAAGTTTCAGTGGGACCGCACTCTTGCCCTCGAACTGTCGAAGACAAGTCAGCAGTGAGTGTGCGCGCTCGCTCGTAAGCTGCGCGGACATGGCGACCGAGTCTATCTCCATACCGAGAAAAGAGATCCTCTGCACGGGGCAAAGTTTGCTCTTCTCCCAGTTGACCCGAAGGCCCAGACGGGCTAGGTGCCGGAGCACTAAATCTCTGTGTTCGCAAACCTGATCTCGAGAGTGAGCTAATATTAGCCAGTCGTCGAGATAATTCAGGATGCGAACCCCGTGTTCGCGTAGGGGAACAAGGGCTGCCTCGACGACCTTCGTAAAGACGCGAGGAGACAGAGCCAACCCGAATGGGAGAACCGCGTACTGGTATGCCTGCCCCTCGAAAGCAAACCGAAGAAACGGTCTGTGTCGAGGTAAAATGGAGACATGAAAGTAGGCGTCCTTCAGGTCTATCGCTGCAAACCAATCCTGTGGCCACACGCATTCGAAAATGCGTTTGGCCGTGAGCATCTTGAACGGCAGCCTGTGAAGGGAGCGGTTCAAGACGCGTAAGTCCAGGATTGGCCGTAACCCACCGGTTTTCTTGGGGACAATGAAGTAGGGGCTGTAGAACCCTGACCTCATCTCGGCTGGAGGGACAGCCTCGATTGCACCCTTCGCCAGCAGGGTAGCAACCTCCGCTCTCATGACCGGGGCATTGCCACCGACCATAGTAAAGCGGACTCCCCTGAAGCGGGGAGGAGACCGTGCGAACTGAATCGCATAGCCGAGCCTGATAGTTCGGGCGACCCAACGGGACAGATTGGGGAGCTCTAACCAAGCCCCCAAAAACTGATCCAGTGGAATCATCCGAGCCACAGGCGTCCCCCCGGAGGGGCAGCGAGGCGGAGTGACCGGCACAGGCAAGGGTGGCATAGCGGCCCTGAGCGTGTGCACAGCCAAGCTCCGCGCCCTGACAGAGGAGACCAGGGAAGGACCAGCGTTCCACGGGGGTCTGCTCTGCCAGGGGTCTGGCGATAGAGGGGGATGAGAGTGGTGTGGTCCGGGGACGGCACGCACTGTCATCCTCGCCCTCAGAGACAGAGGAGGACGAGAGTGGCGAGGCACGGGGGCGTCGCGCACTGTCATCCAGCTCTGTGTGCTCAGTGATGGACATTTCGGTTCTTTCTTTAACCACATTAGGGTGCTGCCCACCCGTGGGTGAGCAGCGGGGAGTGGAGAACAAAGGATTCTCCCCCGGCCCTCCACCGGGGGAAGGAGGGGGCCTGCAACCGCCTCCTGGGAAAAAACCGACACCATCACTGAGCAGCCCGTCTCAGGAACGCCGCTTGGCCTGGCGTTTAGCGGGGCGCGGGGCCTGAGGGGGCTGGGACGCCTTCCTGCGGCTTCCTCCACGACGCGGCCCGGGTGAAGGCTGCTGCTGGGGCCGTGCGGGAGGGGCGGGAGCCGCAGGGGGGCGTCCTCGGCGGCGAGCAGGCTGAGGCGTCTGTGCCGACGGCTGGGTGGAGGCAGCAGCTGGCCGTCGGGGCAGAATATGTTTTATCGCCTCAGACTGCTTCTGTGCGGTTGAAAACTGCTGGGCGAAGTCTTCAACCGCTCCGCCGAAGAGGCCGGCCTGGGATATGGGGGCGTCGAGCAGACGAGTCCGCTCAACGTCCCGCATATCGGCCAGGTTCAGCCAAAGGTGACGCTCCTGGACCACGCTAGTGGCCATCACCTGACCCAGGGAGCGTGAAGCCACCTTCGTCGCCCGGAGAGCGAGGTCGGTGGCGGCACGCAGTTCGTCGAACGTCCCTGGGTCAGTCCTGCCCTCGTGCATGTTTCTGAGCAGCTGGGCCTGGTAGACCTGCAAGGTGCTCATAGCATGCAGGGCAGCAGCCGCCTGTCCTGCAGCTCTGTGAGACCTCGCCACCATGGATGACGAGAATCTACAGGCCTTGGACGGGTGCTTAGGATTGCCACGAGAGGAGGCGCTCTGAGGACACAGTTGCATCGCAACAGAGCGCTCCACCGGGGGAATCCCAGTGTACCCATGGGCAGCTGCGCCATCGAGGGGAGGAAAGGCGGAGAAAGCTGACGAGCGTTCACGGGAGGTCAAGGGAGCCTTCCATGATCTCGACAGCTCCTCATGCAGCTCCGGGAAGAAAGGAATTGGTCCAGCCGCGAGCGCTCGGGGCAGGGCGGAGGGTTCCACTCTAGCCCGATGCTCACGGCTGCCCGGGACAGCATGGCCGTCATCTCGGGATCCGACACGGGCAACGCTGGGACTCCCGAAGGAGGCAACGCAGCCGCATCCTCACTTCCCGAAGACTCTAGCCCACCTTGTGATGCCGCGATCGACATCGTGTCATCCTCTGGAGCGCCGAATGAAACACGCGGGACTTCCGAAGAAGGACCCGCCTGAATCACCGCGGCACTCGCGGGTTGCAACACAGCGGAGGGGGGTGTGGTCCGAGGACGCATCGTCGGATTGCTCCACACCGTCACCCTCAGATCACCCTGTCCCCCAGCCGAACTACCACCTCTCGTGGAGGAAGCAGGACGGGTGGTGGACGCGGGGACTCTCACTGAAAGATCATCGAGTCTTAATCTAAGTGTTGCGATGGTCATGTTCCCACAGAAGGAACATGAGTCATCCACGAGCGCTGCTTTAGCGTGTTCAAAGCCCAGACACACAAAGCAGCGCTCGTGCCCATCAGAAGATGACAGATAACGACCGCAACCAGAAGAACACAGGCGAGACATCTTTAAAAAGACGTGCCACGTGCAGCTCTTTTAGGAGAGGAAAAACTCTGCAATGCTGAGGCGACCAGGGAGAAAACACAAAGTCAGGCAGACCACTGCACAGATCGCAGGCAATGTGAAGACTCGCTGGATACCGCCGTCACACCAACACTGGAGAGTTCGCTCGTCTCGAAGAGGTGAGTCACTTGTAAACTCAGTTTGTGGCTGTGGAGTGAAGAGGTTCTCTTGGCTCCGAAGCGAAAACATGATCTGCTGTTGCACCTGTCTCTCCTTAAATACTCACGCGGTGAGGCGGAGATACATTAGGCAAATTCCGCAGACCCTTGGCATTTCATTGCCATAGGCTCGTTTTTAAATACTCGAAGAGGATTGGCTTTCTGGCGAAACCCCCCATTCTCCGTCATCCGACGTAACTCGGAGTGACTACGAAAGGGAACTATTTATTCTTTAGAAATAAAGAATAGCTTCAGTGTAGTTTGCTTACTTTTTTTTAGCAACTTTTGTAGCGAAACACTTTCTTTTTAGCTTGATTGTAGATTAACTACTGAAAATGAAGAGCATATTGTAGTTTGGATGCAACTACAAAACACACACACACACACACACACATATTTGGCTTCCCACTGAAGAGTCAGATTAAAAATTTTAATTTGCAGAAGGCTTTGTGCCAGCGGTGAACATTTGTCTCAGACTGGAGAGAAGCAGATGACGTCATGTCGGGTTGACAAATGACCAGTGATGACTGCAAGAGACACTCTGATTGATAGAAGTGGGAATCCTACATAAGGACTACATATTCTTATATTCTAATACTTGTATACAAGGTTTTGATAATGAGTATTTGATTATTGTTGATTGTTTTAATGTGTCTGTAAGGTGACCTTGAGTGTACAGTAAGGCGTCTATAAATAAAATGTATTATTATTATTATTATTATTATAAGCTCTCTCTCTCTCTCTCTCTCTCTCTCTCTCTCTCTCTCTCTCTCTCTCTCTCTCTCTCTCTCTCTCTCTCTCTCTCTCTCTCATACACACAGAGATTTTGAGATGAAGGCATAGAGGACAGAGCATGCTGAAGGTGACAGGTGAGGTTTCCTGCTTTCTCTTACTTCTCATTTCTAGCCTTTCTCAGAGATGATCTTATGGCACAGATGCTCCTTAATTACATCTTCTGCCAATTCAGAAATGGATTTTACAACATTAAAATTTAAAATAAGGGGGAATCTGTTCGCCACACCCACTTAAGTGATTAAAATGACACATTCAATAGGACTCAGGGACCCTCTGTAGTCTGTAATGCTGCTTTCACACTGGAGCTTTCTGGCTACGACCAGAGTCTGTTTGACATCTGAGTTTGATTGGTGTGAAAGTGGTTTTCCAAACTCGGTTCTGCTTGAGAAAGTGGGGATCATGTGGTTCATGTGAACTGTGATACGGTTCACGATCGATTTAATCATTTAGCAGACGCTTTTATCCAAAGCGACTTACAAATGAGAAGAGAAATAAAAGCAATCAAACCAACAATAGAGCAACAATATGCAAGTGCTCTGACTAGTTAGTCTAACAAAGAACACATTTTTTGATAGATGTATAAAATAGTAAGTGTTAAGGCCCTTGCACACTGAGTCCGAATACGACCTCCCGTTATGTCAATCACGCTTGCACACTGCCTCCGTAACTTTCGTCCGTCATAAAAAAGATCGGATCGGGTTCGATTTTCTGCGTTTTTTGCATCCATAGCAAGCAGTTTTAATGGTGTTTAAATAGTGTTTTGACAATTCAGAGCCACCGAATCATGAATACGAAAAAAACACATACGCAAATTTCGGACTCAGTGTGCAAGGGCCTTTAGTATGAATGGGACAAATGTTGACGAAGATGTGTCTTCAGCCGTTGCTTGAAAATGGTTTGGGTTGAGTTAGACAGTCCAGGTAAATGTCCGTGAAAGTGATTTTGTGTCTCTTTGGGATGGCATCACAAGGCACCGTTGACTTGCAGAACGCAAGCTTCTGGAGGGCACAATAAAGCAATAAGCCAAAAGAGGCCATGCATCACTGAATCAATTCATTTAATCATTCTTCTACCAAGTAATATAGTTCATTAGTGTCACTGTATGATGTTTACCATTATGTTTAACAAACAACTAAAACAAATATTTTAATAACAGTGAAATTGGTGTCTGTTCTCGAGTTACAGTATAACCAGCTGCCGCTAGTACTCATGGTGGTGGACTTTAGGGTCTAAACTGCAGTATATTTGTGTCACATGATACACATTTCATACACAAACACAGGGTTGTGGACTCGAGTCGCATGACTTGGACTTGACTTGGACTCGAGTCCCAAATTTGATGACTTGCGACTCAACTTGACATATTCAAAGATGACTTGCGACTCGACTTAGACTTTGACAACAATGACTCGCGACTTGACTCGGACTTGAGCCCTGTGACTTGGAAAGACTTGACCTACCTTCTAAAACCACAGATCAGAGTTGTAATAATCACTGACTGTAGTATAGCACTGTATCATTGACGCATGATCACAGCGCTGATTACAAACATAACATTATTTAGATCCAAAAGTAAGTCAGATTAAGTGAATCTGCTTCAATGTGGTAACCCATAAATCACTTTATTTTCCATTTATTTGTGTTACACAGCACTGGTACTGTACTGGTAAAGAACTGTCAAGCTCACTGCGCATATGCTGTCAGTTATCCCGAGCTGCTTACGCTTACAGTGTGAAACAGACACAGACTGTACAGCATAACACACTCCACTGCGCTCTGTGCTGTAAACTCCAATGACGCTGATTTGAAGTACACTAATTTCACAGGACAGGAGGATGCGATAGAGCGCTGGACAAATTACTGCGAAAAACACTTTCACACACCTTCGCCTTTGGAGGACTTACGTCAGCTTCATTACAGCTGGATGTCTCGCACATTTAGGCTGACGGCTGGATGTCATGAGTTTGGCTGCCCACACACACACACACACACCTCAAGATAACAATCTGCCATCTTCTGGAACATTCTCTGGAAAATCATGCTTTTTTTTAGGGCCGTCACACATAATGGCAAGAGACATCGAATTACAACATACGATCTTTGTAGCACAGAACTATGGAAGTAACAAATGGAATAGCAGTTTTAAACAGATCAGTCTGTGGTAGGGGTGAGCGATACTGAGCTGACACATTAAACTGGCAGAAATTTAGGGGTGCAAGTTATATCGGCCACCATATCGGTATCGGCCGATATATGTTCATTTTCAGTTATCGTTATCGACCCTATATGAAAATTTGCCTGATATATTAAAGCCAATTGCTTGAAATATGATTGGAATCACTTCAAAAAGGAAAATGCTGTGACGTGCAACATGTGCAGCGTAAATCTGTCATATAGGCTACATCAAATGTATAATGAGAACATTATAACTTTGTGCTTGGGAAATGGCTTTTAATGGTGAGACTTTTGTTTTTTTAATCAGGCTCTCAAAAATGACATACAAATTTGGATTAGATTTATCTGCAAATAAATGGGTAATTGGCTTTCAAATATAAACAATTATTGGTTATCAGCTATTGGTATCGGACAAAATTTTCATCTCAATGCATCCCTACAAAAATGCTTACATTTATAAAATAAAAAAAAATATATATATATATATATATATATATATTTAAGCCATATTAATCATTAACCAATAACCTTCAGAATCAAAAGACATTCAAGGTGCTTCTAGCTACGCATGTATACAAGAGTGCATGCTAAGCATGTGCATGTAAAGTATTTTTTTATTGTTTTATTTATTCATTTATTTGACATGGACATCGCAATTAAACATAGTACAAGACAAGTCTGTTACTGATGCTATGCAAAAGAGTTTATAGCTATTGCTAATTTTCAGAAGTACATTAGAGAAGTACATTAGCTTAAATAATCTAGACAACATTAAAGATGGAAAATCAAAGATGATTTTCATTTTGTCAATATAACATTTCCCATATTTCATAAATAATCTTAATAGAAACTGCTAATTTGTTTTAGCTGTATGCTATATGGCAATACTGAGTCTAATACTGTACTGACATTACACATTTAATTAAAGGGCCATTCATAGTTTTAGATCACATTTTCATTGAGATAATATTCATCCTGATAAATTTAGCATATATCGCTCCCACCTCAAGTGTGCACCTACCCTTAAAACAATGCAAATATAGTGTTGGTAGCACAATCTATAGGTAGCATTATTCGTCAGAACACCGGCTCTGTATATCACAAGTGTTGATTACTGCTCAGAGATCCCAGAATACCTTATGCAGGAATATAAACCAACATTCATGGAAACAGAACGTATATTTAGCCTCGGCGGGTCGTATCCGACCATCAGTCCTGACACCCAATCTCAGCCCGAAAAATCTCCAAAAGAGAAGCTAAATATAACTGTCAAGTGATGAAAGAGTCACGACAAGGAGCAAGACATGACCTACATACGTTCTTCACATGAGGCCAGACAACCGCCACAATGTGGAACAGTTCCTCACCTTCTTTTCTTTTTCTGATTATTGAATTGACAGAGAATATTTTGAACTACATCAGAGAGTCTAAAAGGAGCCGACGACGCAGATCCAAGAGAAATTGTGACAGCGAACATGAGACGGTTCTTATCAAAGCTCTGAGATGACAGACACGGGCAGAAACAAGACGCCAGATATCGCTCTCTGGCATCAGGGAATGTGGGCTTGAACGTAATAAACGGATCTTGAAAAAAAGTCATTTGTTTACGTCCCTCGTTCATTTCATTTAACACCAAATAACTTAATGAACAAAACTCAGGAAGTTTTTTAGTGGCTAATCAGTCTGATGTGATTGTTTACAAAAAAAATATGCATAACTCTTCTTCCTTACAATACCTTTGGATGCCTGAAAATACACTAAGATCTGTTACAATGTGACCATGATGTGGTTCATAAAAGTCAACATGATAGTCACAACCCATTTCACTTCCATAATCTGATGGTTTTCCAAGTGTAGAAAAGAAAAAGTATGACAAGACTTGATTTTATCCATTGTGGAATGAATGGATTGTGAATAGTGGGCGTTATGTACCGGAACAGAGTCAGACGGTTGAAGAAAAGGAGTTGAATTTGTCAGTGGTTTCAAAGGCCGAGCAAGTTATTAAATTTTGATTAAAGATAACAAAGATAAATCTTTGGAATAGCATGTATTGTGCACAATAAGACCAAGAGTATGTATTAACAAAGTAAATTGGATCAATTTTGATTTCATGTTGACTTTAAGATCTCAAGAGGCGGTATGAAGAGCCTGAAGGCAGAGTCACAACAAACTTTAACTAGATCATACTTTTAAAATCACTCAGTTCAAGATCCTGACACATGCTTTCCACCAGGGGATATTCTTAAACCCCCAAATCAGTCAAAATACAAGAACTGTGTGCCAACGACACTCACAAACATCACACTGACCCCATGTGGTTGAAGCTAGTTATGCATGCAACCATTTCTGCATTTGTCAAGCCATACTCTAATAACAGTGAGGTCAAAAAGTCTAACACAAGTAAAATTGCCTTTATTTAACATTTTTTTTCCTAATTGAATTGAATTGTTCTTTAAAAAGTGTATTATCAGAAAAGCTATTAGAGTGAAAACTAAATTGATTATATTTCAAAATAATTTGCTTTAATGACAGCAGCACTGGAGCTGACGTTTTCTTCAAGCATGTTTCAAAGAGCATATTAAGCTTCATGGAAAAACATCTGAACATCTGCACAGAATCACATGATCAATGTTACTCATTTACTTACGTTTGATTAGTAAGACCGAGAACTAGTGCAGGAAAGAAAACATGCAGAGCACTGTTATTGTAAACTAAAACAATTACAAATTATTTTCATTAGTTAAATCAGAAATAAAACAAAATATAAATATTACATGGAAAACACAAATGAGAATTGTTGCCTTGGCATATAATTGACAATATGCTTGAGTTGAAGAACTAAAACTTATAAAAGAATCATTTATATTTTAAACTAATAAAAATGACAAAAGCATATAGCAAAATTACTAAAACTTAAATTTAAAAATAAAACTAAAAAAAATAACATGAAAGCTCGTTTAAAATAACATAGCTATATATATATATATATATATATATATATATATATAGGATAAAATAACACAAATACAGAGAGAGACGACTACAAATAAGAAATTCATAGTTTGATTCCCACAAGAAGTGTAAACATTTATTACTTATCAAATGTCTGTCTGACCAACCAATGGCAGGAGAGTGTTCATGAAACCTGGGGCATGTTCAAGATCACAACGGTGCGCAACGTTTTGCTACAGTTTCCGGGTTGAACGTCATGTTTCCTGGAAACGGCGTGCACCGGTTTGCAACGGGGTTTGAGATGCGTTTTCTCTTGTTTGGTGGGCGTGTCAGAACTGCAGTCCAATCAGCAGCAACATGTATATAAAGCATGCGGTATTAAAGTGAACTCGCACAATGGAAGTAATTTACAAATGTGTTCGATACGCAACAACTGAGGATATTAGAAGACATGTTTGTCGTAAGTATTATTGTAAAAATATAGGATATCAACATAATGATGTAGTTGTTTATATTTTTAGTTTCATTGCAAGTGTGTGACATTTGGCATAGAAATAAACAATGCATGTAAAGTGCTTTTTTTCTAAAAATGAGAAAGAAAATACAGGGCATTAATAAAACAGTATGAACCACAAATAAAGTCAGTAGGCCTATGTGAGGCTAAATAGATGTGTTTTAGTCTTTATTAGGTAAGATGTGCTTCCATTTCAGTTTCCACAAATCCCTTCACTCGATTGGGATGTTCTCTTGTGTTCTGGGCGGCAAGTGCAGTAACTGTAACATCGGGCATATTTTGTAGTATTAAACATATTTATACCGACTTCATCAGGCTCCGAAAATTCTTCACAAAGAACACAAAAAGCCTTCTCAGCTGCCGTAGTTGCAACTCTTGCGTCATCACAACAGTGCGTTCAACGCGTCACCGTTTCTGTTTAAAAAACGTTCTGCAACGTTTTGTCGGCGCTGAACGCAGCCCTGTTTGAAAATGGTCAGTATTTAGCTAAATCCAATTGGCAACAGTGACAGAAATGACACACTTCAGCTTTAAAGGGATAGTTCACCCAAAACTATGTCATCGTTTCCTCACCATCAAGTTGTTCCAATCCAAACAGTTGATGGGTCCCATTGAGTTAGTTATTGACCATAGTTGGGGCCCATCAACTGGTTACCAACATTCTTCAAAATATCTTCTTTTGTGTTCAGCAGAAGAAAGAAACTCATACAGGTTTGGAACAACTTGAGGGCGAGTAAATGATGAAGTCCATGTTTTCTCAGACGTTTGGACATCCAGCTTTTCATAAATAAGCATACACAAAGCATTTCAGTCTTTGAATCAAAGAAACCGGACTATTAAACCAGTGCAGTCTCATCCCAAGACGTCAAACAACTGACGCTTTTGACCATACGTCAACATCCGACGTTTTAGGGTACCCTTTAACGTCAGTTAGATGACGTTATCTAATCCTAACCCTACCCCAGACCTAAACCTACCCGCGTCATCTAACTGACGTTATAGGTAAAGCGTCAGTTGCATGACGCCCCAGGATCGTCATCTAACTGACGTTAAAGGGTACCCTAAAACGTCGGATGTTGACGTATGGTCAAAAGCGTCAGTTAGTTGACGTCTTGGGATGAGACTGTGTTAATTAAACCGCTCATCCAGCCCCTGCTGCGACTGATTAACCATCACATGACCGTGGCACTACTTTCTAATCAGAAACGAGTTAAGGTCTTGAGCTCGAGGTGAACCTCTGATGAAAATGGTGTCGGTGTTAGAGATCGCCGGTCCATCATTCACTTCCTAACGCGCTGGGATCCTTCACCGACCCCCGTCAACCCGAACTGCTAATTTGTCTTCATTAGAACACACTTAAAGATCTATTTTCCTCTGAACCCGTCAATCTGAGTCACGCTCTCAGTCTCTCTGCCATGTCTCACAAATCAGAAGTAATCCTGCATAATGCGCCGGCCAGACAATGGATAAGAAAGACGGATTCATTTTCTTTGTAACACATTGTGCTGGAATTACTGCAGTCGAAAAGTCATATTGCAATCATGCAAAATTACACTTATCATCAAGATCCATTTCAGTTCGACCGAAGATGTAACGGCATATGTTTACTTGTTTCTATGTCGTTTGGTCCTGTGCAATTACCATCAGGATGTGTCTAGATTTCATTCTTCTGCGACGACCTTAATGCATAAAAAGTCATGGTAATCAAGCGCCAGGATTGGACGGAGGAAGATAGAGCCAGACTCATGGGGAAAAGAACCAAAAAGACAAGACAGATTGCTGCTCATTAAGATTTATGAATGGAGCAAATGAGCAGGTTTTGGGTCATAGAGCTGTATAATTGAAGCGAATAAGACCACACTCATGTTCTTATTGAAATAAATGAATGTACACTTCATAAGAGAGCCAGTAACTTCCTCTGACACTCAATAAAGACACTAATTCGCTTGTAAGAAGAACATTTCATAAAACGTTTCAAATTAACTTGCAAATTAAATGAGCAATTCAACCAAAACCTTAAATTGTCATTTACGCATCCGTCATATGGATGACTTCATGGGTTTTAGCAGTTTAATAGGCCATTATAAATCTATATTTATAATTTATGATGCTCTATATATAAAGTATATCCAACTTTATTCGCATAGATACAGTACACTCACATAAATCTCAACTGTGTGATTCTTTATATCGCCACAAAATGTAAACTATATTAATCACCCAGCTCTAATCTGCTAAATGTGACTAAGGTATAAAGATATTAAGATAGCCTATTACAAACATTAAAAATGTTTGTAAAGCTGCTTTGAACTGATGCGTATTGTGAAAAGTGCGATACAAATACAACTGACCTGACTATAAATTGTTTTAAATAAAAAAAGCTTCATTAAAGATTCTTCAAAATTTCTTCTAGAAGAAAGTACTTATGGAAACAACATAAGGATGTGTAAATTATGACAATATATTTTAGGGGTGTAACGATACCCTCATGTCACGATTCGATACATATCACGATACTGAACTCACGATACGACATTATTGCGATACTCCAAGACATATGGTAAAAGGTTAACAAAAAATGTACCGTTGATTAAAATGCTAAATTTGATATTACATTGTGGGTTTAAATGAATAGGATGGACTTGGTGCTTGTAACCTAAGGACAATGGTGACACCAGAATAAAAATATTCATGATTCTGAAGCTGAAAATACAGAATAATATTAGACGAATATACTTGCACTCTGTCACTGACTAGATATATTAAATAAATGTCAGGTAACATAAGACATTTGGCATTATCAGGACCCACAAATATTCCCCCATTGCATTATTATACATTATAATCAACATTATGTATAGTAGTTTAATGTAGTACTGACACTAAAACTCTGAAAACTTGAATTTTTTCTCACACAGTAATTTTTATTTTGGGGGAACTATCCACGATACATATTGTCACTATCCACGAAACGTATTGTTGCATTTTTGTATTGCGATATATTGTGTGACGATATATTGTTACACCCCTAATATATTTCTTTTTTGGATAAATTATTCCTTCAAGGTTTTCATATCAGATGCATCATATAATTGCACAAGACAGCAATACATAGAAGGTGTTAACATTAAAATCCTTACAGTGTGTGTGTTTGTAGTATACTTTCCTATTCCCGCTGAGACACTGACAGCCATGAGCACATCTTTTCCTGTCCTGCTAAGTCCTTATTGGATGAATGACTTAAGAGGTGATAGATAAGGCTTTGTGATGCAGAAAAACAGTCTGTTGATAATTAAGTTTGCTGTTAAATCCTTCTATAATCCTCCTTCATTGAAGGGTTCAACAGCAGAACAGCAGTGTAATCCTCCAACGGCAACTCAACCTCAGCAAACTGATCATTTAAGACTGACCACAGTGTGTTTCAATTCACATGGTCCCTATGAAGTGTCCACTGTTCCCTACACATTGAACATCAATAAGAAGGTTCTGTATAGAGCCGAAGATTACATTATTGGTTTTGTAAGAGAAACGTGTAGTACCACCACGAGACATTGACCATAAACTAATGAGTGCAATTGTTAAAAATCTCCAGAGCATATACTTTTACATTTTTATTCGAGTTGTTAAAGTCACTTAGGAGTAGAGATATGGTCTCTTATTGATCAGTTAGACCCTTTAATTGCACCATCCAGGCACCAGAGACATTTAAAGTAGTTTTAAAGCTCTACACTGAATGAATATCCCGCTGTGACTGTGAATTATGATTCGACGTGGTTCGTTTCAAGCCTCTTCTAATAAGATTTTACTTCGCAAACAGAAGCCCCCAACAAGAGCAAAGAGAAATGACTAAATAACTTTAAAATGGCTTAAAGTGGTAGAGAAGGCGCTCAGTTTCTGAAAAGGATCAATAGACTTTCAAAAAAATATACCCTGTCAAATAAAGTAAAACACAACCCAGCCGTTTGAACGGATCTCTACTGAGTGGGGAGGCATATCATAGGCATACTTCAACAAAACTCCAGCATTTCATCCGGTTACAGCTCCCATTTGGAAGAAAACAGCATCTCTTAGAGCAAACACTCAATTTGCTCAAACACCCAATGCATAGCTTGGAATGGTTCATCCAAAGAATGAAATTCTGACTTTCTCATGTCTTTTCAAACTTTAGTGGAGAAAATGTGTAACTTCTTACAAAGACAGTTCTCAATAAGCACATCTAACAAGCCCCAAAAGTACCAATAAAAAAGTACCACTTAAGCACCAAATTTGTCATAAAAGTACCATATAATGTAAGCATAAAAGTAGTCCAATGGATTTTTCTGAGTCTTCTAAAACAGTGTTATTTAAGTATCCTTAGCTATGTTTCCATCCACCAATTTTTATGCGCATTTTGGGATATCGCGTTAAAAAAAGGCTGGATGGAAACGGCAAGATGTGCATAATGTCACGGAGTGGCTGTAATGATCAATGACACGACGATCGAGTCTCAACAAAAACAGTCTTTAATAAATCCAACTATCACAAGGAGAAGTTTATAACACAACCACGTACAACATAGATGACTCACAACAAAGAACTGAGGGTTTAAATACACAGATAATCAACAGAACATCAACTGGCGGTTTTAGTTTTATATTTAAAGTACCCTTTAATTAAAATGTTCAAATTAAAAATCACTTCATTTAAATATGATTCATATTTAAAATTGATTTAAAAAAAATCTCATAGCTTTATTTATGCAATTGTAAATGGAGAGTAAATATATTAATGCCGCTTCTGTGTCTCTGCACTGCAAAGATGGATTTTGATTGAATGAATTAATTTGACTGGTAACAGTGGTACTGTATAATTATTGTATAATTAAGTATTATTGTATAAATACGTATAATTACTGTATAATTAGAATGTTAGTATTTGACAAAAAAGGTGATGCATAACTCTAAATAAGTTTCGAAAGAATGTCCATATGTGGAAATGCCCCTGGAAATCAATTTAAGGTTGCAAATATTGCCCCTTTATTAAAATAATTATTTCTGTCACTGCTGTGAACTGACCACTGCATAGAATATGAAAAATATGAATATCTTCGTGAGTCAGTTCATCTGTTAACAACAGGCCTAAACCAGCCATGGCACCAGCACAAAAACACAATCAGTAAAATATCATCTAATTATTATCAACAAAACGTTGAAAATATTGAGATATATTTTTGTAAATATTGCACACCCCTAATGTACGGTATTAAATTTGATCTCTTCAGGTCTTAAAAAGCCTTACATTTGACTATAAAAAGTGTGCAGGAACCCTGTAAACGGTTAGACATAGTTACCTAGCAAGTCAGTTATTTTCAGTAAATGAATTAATAAGCTTCTTGGTCCCCATTGCTTTTGCTCTATAGTTCTCACCAAAATGAAGAGAAAGAAGGACATCATGTCAATTACAGTTACTGTGACTAATACTGAATATGTAATGCAAATGTAAAAAGATAATGGAAATGCAAATACATTGTTGAATGATTATAAACATGGTATTTTGCCTGTTAATGCCTGCAGTGCAGTGCAGAAAATGATATGACAACAATAAGGTCTAAATGTAACTGGCCCCAGCTAGCCAGTTGAAATGGTCTAGAACCGCCACTTTCCCTCACAGAAGCATCTCACATGATTGCGTTCCCAAAGATCAGCATCCGAACGCAAGGCAGCATAACAGTGTTTATTGTGTTTGTCTTCACGCTCGTCTGCGTTCGTACATCATGAAATGATGCAAGTCATTTATATGACGTATAGGAAAAAAAGCCACAAACGCTTCCCCGATTGCTGAGACTTCCATTTTTATCACAGATATTTTGCACCAATTTACCAGGAAGTGACAATTTTGTCCTCTTGAACACATGAGACGGAAACGCTGCTTTATTCACATGTTTTATGTGACATTCCAAAATTGGATGGAAACATAGCTTTTTAGATACTATTTGTATTTTTATTGACATTTTGAATTAGTTTTTTTTGTCTACATGGTTTTTATTCATTTCTATTTCAGTTTAAGTTATTGTATCAAGTTAAACTAAATTAAAATGAAAAATGGTGCATTGGCAACAAGCTGAAATAATAATTTAAAAAAAATATTTTCATCTCAAACTAGTCTTTCCCTCACACAAACGTATTTTGAACTACTTTAACAGTGTTTTATATGGTGTTGTCCTTTTCCCAACGTATAATAACAGCATGCAAGAACATGAAGGTGAGTAAACAAATTCCTAAATGTTTATGTGGACTACTCCTTTAAAGTGAATGCAGGACTGTTATAGCTGTACAGAACCCGAATGAATAAACTCACCTCACTTCACTCTCAACCTTGACTTAAGAGTCTTAAATGAAGCATGAACAAGAGATATTGATGTTCCCCTTCAAACACTCGCTGAATGCCAAATCAAGGACACAGGTCTTGACCTGAGCTTCTTTTCTCTATTCATCCTTCAAGTAACACTATTGTACATTCAACAGTGCTTTAATTAAAGCTTCCATTTGTTTAGACGACTCCATTTCGAGGAGCGACAAGGACATGGCTTACCTCTGTCACAACATACACATTACTGTGCAATAATGAGGTTTGGGGGATTTTTTTCTCCTTAGATTAAGAAGGGAATGATGAAAGTCTGAGGCGAATCTATTTCTCGACAACCAAGGAACCTGAGCTGCATTTAAACTCTACATTTGCATAAACGTTTATGGAGTTTCGCTACAATACACCGATATTAGAGAAACATCTCCCCCAGACTCTGCGGCACTTTGCGATGAAATCCCTCGGGAGAGGACGTGAACCGTGCTCTGGCTGCCTTTAGTTACAGCATGGTTTTATAGTCTCTGTGCAATTGGACGTGTTCTAAAGGTCTAATCAACACACTTTCCCTCTCTCCATGAGAAACACGTTTAATTGGCAAATGGGGCGAGGCATTACAGCAATGCCAGATTTAATATTATCCTGTCAAACGTTACAACAGTCCAAGAATACTGATGAGACCTATGAAGACACATAAGCATTCATGTGAATGAAAGGAAAGTGGGATAGATAGTTGAGATCTTCATGAGCAGTAGGGCTGGGTAAAAAATATCGATTTCTCGATATTAATCATTCTCATTTTTACGAACCGATATCGATTCTTAAATCTGAAGAATCGATTAGTCATCCTGTTTTCATTTGATGAGCGCGCAGAACATTGTATCGTGCATCCCATCCAATAAATCGAAATAATCTTTGTGCTTTGTGACTATTATTATGAAATAAAGTCTCAAATTTCGAATTACGTCCATTTTCTTACGAAATTCAAAAACATAAATACCGTTTTGGCGCTGTGGCGTGAGATCGCTCTGGCTCTGCTCAAGAGAAGCAGCAGCGCGGAGCGCACATGATCTCATTCTCCTCTTCCGCCTTAATAATACCAGTTACTCCGCCTTAATAATACCAGTTACTCCGCCTTAATAATACCAGTTACAGCGTCAAATAAACCTCAATGAGCATCTGAAAGTGTGTTAAAAGATAGAGTACAACTTCGAAATCCGTATCATGTAACGTGGTATCGCTCAAACAGTGTTTCATCCGTTGAAAGACGTCAGTTAAACAGCAAGTAAACAATGGCATGTAACGTCACATTTACCTCAGAAAAAAACATTAAACTTAGTAACTTAGTCAGTTAGTCAGCTAGAAAAAATAACTCTAGAGAGGGGAATTTTGCTAAATATATGCACCATATTACATATTCATTATAATTTTTAATGTTCTTCAATATTTAATGCATGTTTGAATAAATCTGGCAAGTTTTTATGACAGCCACCATTTAAATGTTTATATTTCATATAACTTTCTTATTATAAAAATAAATAAGTGTAATTTAAGTGTTTGTATAGCTACAAATCAGTTAATTTTTACCTTCAAAATTATAGTAGGCTAATGAAGCCTAGTTGGCTACAACTGACTCCCATAGTTTACAGCATTAGTTAAGAGATTTGTTTTCCTTGAAAAAAATTGCCATGTATTGTACCTGATATCCAAAATAATCAATATTGAATCGAATCGAATCGTAATCGAAATCGAATCGAATTGCAAGCTTGTGAATCGAAATCGAATCGAATTGTGAAATTTGTGTCAATACCCAGCCCTAATGAGCAGGTACTGATATAGGCGGATAGACACAAACATACTGACATGTGTGAAAGAGAGATAGAATGATTGATGGAATGACAGAACGATAGATGAAACAATAGATCGATAGATGGAATGATATATTGAACAATAGAGCGATAGATGGAACAATAGAGCAATACATGATAGACCGATATGTGACCCTGGACCACAAAACCAGTCACATGGGTCAACTTTTTAAAATTGAGATGTATACATCACATGAAAGGTGAATAAATAAGCTTTCCATTGATGTGGTTTGTTAGGATAGGACAATATTTGGGCGCGATACAACTATTTGAAAATCTGAAATCTTAGGGTGCTGAAAAATCGAAACATTGAGAAAATCGCCTTTAAAGTTGTCCATTTATGTTCGCGATTGTGCTGCATTCACTCATAAAAATAAATGTTTTATATATTTACGGTAGGAGATTTACAAAATATCTTCATGGAACATAATCATTACTTAATATCCTGCTGATTTTGGGCATAAAAGAAAAATCGATAAGTTTGACCCATGTATTGTTGGCTATTTCCACAAATATACCCGTGCTACTTGTGACTGGTTTTGTGATCCAGGGTCACATATCTAGAATGTACGATATGATAGATGGAATAATAGCATGAACAATTTTATGATAGAACGATAGATGAATGATAGAACAATAGATAGAGCGATGGAACGAGAATAGAACGAACAATGGATTGCTTGAACAATGGAATGAAGATGGATAGATGGATGGATGGATGGATGGCCAATGTACATGCCAATACCAATATATTTGTCATAAAGACAGATACACAGGTAGCAAGATACCGACATAAAACAGCAGTACACACACCTGTTGATGATGTGAAGTTTTCAGCATTTAGTAGTTCTCAGTTTAGTGGTATATTCCCAATTCTCAGTCGGCCTTCCAGGCCATCTCACTCTCTCCCATCACCTCTACAACGGCAGACTCAGAAAAAGACAAAGATAAAAAAAAGAAAGTGAGAAAGGGAGCGAGAGAGAGGAGGCTGAGGGATTGGAGCTCTGAAGCAATTAAAGCTCCTCCATTTTGTGATTGAGTTTCCATTGTTAGGAAACCAAATCGCTCTCTCACAGAACGCCGGTCACCTGCTGAATGTCAAGAGACAGAAACACACAGAGAGAACGGGCGTTTTGCAAAAACTCCACCAATTGTTCAGGCCGAGGAGTGGGTTTTGCTGCTGACAGGAATAAATGAAGAGTTTGATATACGGTTCTCACAAACAGAGATGATTGGAGTACACTAGAGAAGCTGGCTTTATCTAACGGTGATGATTTATTCAGTAAAGCCTGTGTAATATGAGCATGTAATCCAGGTCTCCATATGCTCTCAGGTTTCTGTATCCTATTCAGGAAACCCTAATGACTCTCTCTCTCTCACTCCTGCAAAAGAACCGCATAAAGCTTCATGCCCATCACTGCTATTCAAACTCAAGATGATGACAGTGAAAGTGAATCATTCACTGTTTCCACAAAGACTTGATGGTTATGGTTATACATGCAATCAATTATTTATTTGGACATGCATATAATGTTATGAATGCTGAGGTTTTATTTTATTGATGTTATGAAGTTATGAGCCAGTCAAAATATGAAATTCAATAGCGCCCACACTAACACTATTGACCTCCAAAGCCTCAGGCCGTGGTGCTCATGGCTCCCAGGCTTCTCAGGTGGATACACTGCAAAGTTACCGTGAATAAAATAAAATGCATAGACAGGGACACATGCATTTCATTTCAAGTAAATTCCATTAACATACATTTGAAATCCATTAACCAAAACAGCAGAGAATCAATGGCCTTGAAAAGCTGCCATCAATTAATCCCAACCTTCACTCCCACAATGAGCCATCATAATGGCATGCTATTTTAATAAGCCCAGATTCCAATTAACACGTCATGTGATCTACAACCAACACAATCACCACATGTGCAATTAAGCTGCTAAAATCATCTCACTCGTTAATGCATGTGGGAGAATAGTACCATTATAAATATATTCACATATTACGATTCTCAAATGCATAACCTAATACACATTCTCATATTAAGATTCACAAAAGCACGTTACAAATATTTTTATGTTACCTGATGCACATTCACAAAATATGATTCACAAATTCAACATATGATTGACAAACACACATTTTTAAAATCATTTTACATTTAGGAATTGATTGTTACATCTGCATTTGGAAATCACCACATGTATTTGTGGATTGCTTATATGTTTGTGATTTTTCATACAAGTTTTTAATCTTAAATATCAAGAGTTTTGTTTTACAAAAAAATGCACTCTTTAGTCATTAAAGCAGACGTTTTCCAGTACAGCTACATTCAAGTCTATAACGCACGTTGTGTCAGGATCTATGTGATGTAATTTATGCCAAACAACTCCGAGTCCTGTATGTTATTGACATAATAAAAATGAACAACAAAATCAAACACGATACTCTCATGATGGCACTTTTCGTTGTGATCAGCACAAACCTGGCTACGGTGAAAAGCAATACCTTCAATGAAATGAGAGTAATTCGAGTATTTTGAGTATGTAAATGTGTGAATCGTGTTTTGTGATTCTGATCCCACAGGAGCCCACCTCAGGAGAGCTCATCGGAGCTAAAAAACATCACTTACGTTAAAGAGAGCTCACCCTTTTAGTGCATTTAGCATGCACAAGATACAGCTGCATCTTTAGCACAAACAGTGAAAGGAGTCAGAGACTAGAGGCAATGTGCTGAACGGAATACTAGTGTGCTGCCTCTGCTTACCACATACTAACTACAGTATAGTATACAATGAATTAGGGTTGTCAGTCGGTACTACAAAAAAAGCTGTCATACGTCACCAGACAGAATACTGTTGTATCGAGTCATGACATTTTGATTAAAAACGACCAGATCAATTCAAAAAGAAAAAATGAGACATATGCATGAATTATTCATTCATAATAATTAATTTAGAAAAAAGATTCAATGATGATACTTTAAATAGATGACACACAAAGGGGTGGTATGATGCCTATAATGCAAAACACCCCACAGATATTTTTATATAGCATGTTAATAGTCACTTTTTGAGGGAGAGCAAAAACGCACAGTTTTTCTGTCTGTCCCTTTAAATGCAAATGAGCTGCTCCTCCCAGCACAGGGGGCGGAGCTACAACAGCTGTCCTTTTACCTCACACAGACATGCACTGAAAAAAACCTTTAGCCTTTTATGTTCAAACCGGAGTCAGACAATGATGGAGAGACTCAAGAAGAAGTGACAACATGTAGAATGCACCAGGAGATTTCTGAATGGTTAGTTGATGAATTTATGTACCTAGTTATCTTCTAGACATTGATTAGTATATTCTGTCATGATAATCTATAAATCACGTTCCCGGGGGCGGGGTTTATGTAAATTATCGGGTTCATGATGTCACTAAGCCGGGAGGAATGTCATGTAGTCCCTACCAGCCGTTTGTTGTAGTCCTTAAACGATTTCTTTAAAAGCAAATATCTCCCTTTGCTTTGAACTTTGAGCATTGTAACTTTGCAGATGTTTTTTATGCTTAAACAGCAACATTACACACTAACTAAAGTTAGAAAAGTGAAATCATAATCAACCACCCCTTTAAAGTAAGGACTCTGATGGAAAGCAGTGTATACTGCGACAAGACCAGACAATGAGTGGATGGTGACCTGGGAATATACAGTATATGGGCTGTGTAGATGAGGGAGTGCAGGTGTAGCGAGTCAGTAATCTGGTGATTGTGAACGAGTGGGCGGGTCCTGGTGATTGTGTGATGATTGGGGCTGTGCATAGATATATACACTAGATGTCACCTTGGGGTTCTAAGCATGCATCAAAACCGCCGCCATCTTGGAACAGGGGTCTTGTCATAGGAAGTAGCTAGCTATCTCCGCATGTACTTCGAATTCATGGATTTTCTGACTTTTGTGATGCGTATGGATGTTCACACGAACAAAATCTGAACTAGGAAGAATGTTTTTTTATTTTTATTTTTTTCTCTGGACTCAATGATAAATGCTTGCCTGGCCATTGGAACGAACCAAAAAAACTTGAAAATCGCATTCATGACGATTTATGATGATTTTATTTCCGTTAGACCTTTGCCTACATTGACGCTTATGCATTAAAGAGGATGGGCTCCCCTTTTCCATGATGACTGTATTGACGCATTCGTTCCAATGAACTGCCGTAGCCAAGACGACATCTAGTGTATATATATATGGGGGCTGTGAAGGTGTGGCTGACTCTGTGACAATATGATACAATTTGTATGAATTATCCCAAATTTCCAATTAATTCCCGTAAATACCTGTTAAGTTTCCAACAATATCTTCCCCAGCTTAACTTCACATGGAAAGTTTCTGGATATTTACCTGAAATTTTCCGCCCCTTTGCAACCCTAGTTTGTCACATGACCTCGATTACACATGTGTGTTTAATTTTATGAGTTTTAACATTACAATCCAATCTTATGTTTAAAAAATATGTCTTAACTACAAAACTCAAACTACAAAGTCAAAAATATTTTGCAGTTGAGATATTTTTCCCAGTTTGTTGGTAAACATACAGTCTATGGAGTAGTATGTATAAAAATAAATTGCACACTGTGCACAGTATACTAACATAAGCTACACAAAAGAAATAGTAAGTAGTATGGTGGTTCTCAATTCCGAACACAGCCATTATACAGAGCAAGTTCACTGACCAGCAGGGGATACGACCAATCCTCCCCAGAGAATCACTGACAAAGATTTACTTAGTAAAGCCATAAAACCTGTTATAGCTCCCATTAAAATGAAGCTACACCGTAAAGCACTTACAGTTAGGCAACTGACATCTCCCATACATTCAATAGAACAGTTAAGTTAAGATGTAGATATGTCAGAAACTTGTCCAAACCAGAGACTCCAGTGTCATTGCTAGTGATTCTAGTCAGACACACATGTGAAGCTGGCAGCACTGTTGCTAGGCATTACCTGGCATGGCACAGGTGCAGTTTCATACTGTAGGTATTATTTTTAGCCTCAGTGAAATCAAAGGAGAGACACTTTTTGCACACTCAAGGTCCCAAGCAGATTAAGCATGCCTGAATGTCAAAAATAACAAAGGTAATTGGAGAATGGTGCAGTCAACCGTGACCATTCGCACAAGTCTGGCTATATTGTTCTTTTCAGTTCAACAGATGGAACGTGAAATGAAAGGTTTGCTTAAAAAACTGGCTGTAAACATGGTACACGCTGGCACTGTAATTATGAGGTGTCGCACAGAATGTGAATTTCAATTTTAATGAGTCTGATTTGCATAAAATAATTGGAGACAATGTCCACTAGTGTTTAATAAAATTTATAGAACGGATAATTCACACTCTAAACTCTGATTGGATGAGCCACATTTTAAGTCTGGAAATAAATGCACTGTGTGAGCGCACGTTCAATATTACTAAGCAAAGTTGTGATGTTGCTTGGGAACTGTTGGCGGCCTAAAGTCAGACTAATGAATTTCCCAGATTTCTCATTATTATTTATAAAGCTTAATTTATCATTTAAGCTAAAGATGATAAAAGGTTTTTGGACTAACAAGGAAGTTTTAAATTCTGAAACTTACAGGATGTTTTTATAGTACAATTACCTCTTACATGTCAAAAGATCAAGGAAAATGTACTATAAAAACATCCTGTAAGTTTCAGAATTCAAAACTTCCTTAGTCCAAAAACATATTTTATTGAAAAGCTCTGAAAAATGACTAATTTCGGATTTTGTCACATTATGACGTAATAGTGCGACGAAAAACCGCCTCTGCAGAATCAGATCAACGCCTACTTCTACATCATCACGTATTTAGCCCCGCCCACTAGAGCGTTAGTGAGATGAGAAGGAGAGAATAGAGATACAGGATCACTGGACCAGAGATGGGGACTCGAGTCTGAGACTCGGACTCGAGTGCGACTTAAGTCGCACACACAGTGACTTCAGACTTGACTTGAGACTCGTCCTCGAAAGACTTCAGACTCGACTCGGACTCGAGCTGCGGGACTCGTGAACAATGTTTATTTTTAGGAAACGTCTGATGAGCTCGCTGTTATTCCCCTCCCTCCGTTACCTATAACCTGCCTACGTAACACGTACTACGTATCGGCTGTGCGCGCGCGACCACACATAAGAGGACAACAAACAAACATGTCAACTGCACCGGCCGCTGCTGTGCCATTCATTGTAAGCTTTGGGTTTAAAAGCTTCAAACAAGACGGCCCAAACAAAAGAAGCGCTCAATGCTAAATATGCGGTATCAGGATAAAAGATTCTGGCTCAACCACATCTAATTTCATCAGGCATCTGAAAACACAAGTCAAGTCAAGTCACCTTTATAAATATAGCGCTTTTACAATACAGATTGTATCACCCTGAGGTCAGTAAACATGTTTAGCTCAGCATTGACTATCTACCGTTAGCTTGCTTCTTGCTTTAGCTACAACCTAGGTTAACTCCGACTGTCTTCCTTATGAAATATTAATAAGCGTTTGTTTAATTGCCAAACTTGTGGTGGTCGATTAACGTAATAATTTGCCGCTGGCTTTCATTACGTTAATTATTAACATTGTCTGCAGACAGGTTACAGGATTATTGTTGTTTCATTTAGTTATAACGTTACACTGGTTTGAGAGTCTGGGATGTGTTGCTGACTTACAGTAGTTTATAAGCTATGATTAGTCGCGTAGGCAGTGCACATTAGGCCTACATGGATCTGCAAGTGATGGCGGGGGCGTGGAAATCACGAGCCACACGCGGCTGAGAGATCGCACACATTTTTTCACGGCAAAATACAGATATTAACATAAAAGTAAAGCATTCTTGGTGTTTTTGTCATGTTGCAATAGGCTGTTTACACTGATTATATACCAAAATCAAAGCTGATACTTTATGCTAATAGATAAAGGAGTCATAATAACATATTACATGCTTTGAATTCCATAGATATGCAGTGTTCTATGCAGCCTGGATGGGTCGCTGTACGTGATGCAACACTTATTATAACCAAAAGAGACTTCAGACTTGACTTTGACTCTAGCACAGAGACTTGACTTGTACTCTAGCTCAGAGACTTGAGACTTGACTTGGACTCTAGCTCAGAGACTTGTGAGCATCTCTGCACTGGACTAACAATAACATTACCTTCCAAAGGATTCAAATGCTAGGAAAGTGCTTATTTATTTTCAATGTGAATGTCTCAGAGCATTATTTGTTTGTTTGGTGCATTTCACTGTAGATTTTTGGTAAATCAGTCGCAATTTCGGCGCAGGCTTTGCAAACAGATTGTGTTCATTCAAACGCCTAATCTGTGATATTATATATAGAGAGATTTATAAGACGTTCTTTGTCTCAAGATTGTTTATTGTTGTTTATGCATCAGTATATCAAGCCAGTGACTAAACCGTCAACGTTAGATTGTTTCTCTTCGTAGCATGAAAATAATCTGCTATTTAAAATGTGATTAAGTTATATACAGAAAGCGATTAAAGAATATAATCGCTGGAGCTGTCAATCACACAGCGCGAGTTTATCAGGGACTGAGTTCTGGACTCTCGCCGTTATAATCATAATAATGCTGTCTACACTGCACAATCAATCTCTTATTTACATCATGTGTGCACTGTTCGTTATGATGAAAGCATTTCTCGCATTTCTCCTCTAATTCCTTCAGCTTAGACTTTATACCCATTTTTTATTAACATCATAATTAGATAGATGTGATATCAATCGAACTTCTCCAATTCCCAACGTGCTTCATCATAGTTGGCCTTATTGTAGTTCCTTCTTATGGGTACGTTATTGAACATTTGTGTATAACAATTTACCTTAACCAACAAGACACAATGATCATTTTTGTCTAAAGGGCTTAGATATTGAATGTCATCTATCATGTCTTCCTCGTTTGTTACAATAAGATCCAATACATGTGGTGTATCACCCCCTCGCCACCTTGTTGGCTCTAAAACATGTTGGAACAACCATACGTTTTGAATACAAACCAAAAACCTGTTATCTAGTGATATGGGATTATTTCCCTTCACTTCTAATAATCTCCAATCTATATTTGGCAAATTAAAATCCCCATAATTAATTTGTATGAATGTTTTATATTCTACACTTCTTCTAGTAAAACCAAAAGGTTATCATTGTTGCTCTCTGTTCCACCGTCTGACCTGTAAATTAATCCAATAATCACATTCTCGTTATTACTACATTTAATCTTAACAAAAATACTTTCTTGGAATTCTGAAACGGTTACCATTTCTTTTGCTTCTAAAGATTTCTGTACATAAAGCAGTAAGCCTCTACCTATATCATTCTCTATATTCCTTGAAAACATATTAGGTCTATAGTCCTCAATGCACTGGAGTTGTATACTGTCTGTCACTTAATAAAGTTTTCTTAATCATTCTGATTCTACAGTTGTAACAACAGAAATCAGCGATATTGTTTGAATCACTTTCAGTGGGTCTGTCATTAAAGTTGTTAAAGGGGTCATATAATGGTACATGCACTTTTACAAGTTGATTGTACTGAAATGTGTGTTGGCAGTGCCTGTACACAACCATCATAAAACTATAAAAATCCATCCAGTGTTTTTTTTAAATCTCCTTTATGTTTTCCCCTGCCTCAAATCAAGCCGTTCGATTTTGTGACGTCACTAAATCGGAAGCCCCTCCCACGATTGTTGATTGACAGCAGCGTTTCAACACAGACCCGCCCTTGCTCCTGAGCGAGCGAGCTGTCAATCATAGTCCGCACGGACCGATTGTTGATTGTTGATATGCTGGAGCACTGTCTATGAGCAGAATGGCGTCTAAGCGACTGTGGTGTTCTGTTCTTGGGTGTAATAACGAACACAGAGTCATTTTAATGTTCCTAAATCCGAACCGCTGAAGACGCAGTGGCTGAGTTTGTTTTCGAAGGGAATATTCCCCACGATCAACGTCAATGCTCTCATGTTTGCGCGAATCATTTCACACACCAGACTGCTTTATAAACGAGGATCAGTATAAAGCTGGTTTTGCTAAGAAGCTGCTCATGAAAAAAGGATCGGTACCAGATATTCGTGTTCCTGCTGAACCTCCAGAAGAACTGAAGTGAGTGTAACGTTTTATTAAACTTTATATTAATATTTATATTAATCTTTGCAAATCGCTAGCTGCACGCTTCACAATGAATGCGTCTAAGGTTTACACTCAGGGTACATTACGGCATGTTTTCTATGTATAACGTTCTCAATATAATTCATAATCCCACGTTTATACTGAACAACGCGTTATGGTTATTGTGTTATTGTATTCAAACGGTGTACGCACAGAACAGAGAGGCGGGGTGAGCAAAGCTCATTATCATTTAAAGTCATATGCACTGAAACGGCGTGCTGAAAACAGAGCTGTTTTTGACCAGGTAAAATAAGTGTTTTCTTACAATACTAATGAGAATTTTTTATTAAAGTATATTACAAACTTTTAATTTAGACCCTAAAGAATCATATTAGCTTGTTAAAAAATGGCATTATATGACCCCTTTAAACATTGTTTTCCCTATATGGAGAAAGAAAATAAGATTTTTTACTTACAGAATCCTGTTGCACTCTATAAGCACCTAGCAACGCCCTAGCAACCAGCCAGTACGCTCAAGCAACCACATTCCATTCAACTCCATTTTTAACAGCTTGGGAAACTAAGGAAGATTTGACAACATTTTCACCAAGAGATCGGTCAATGCTTACTAGGTTTTACAGTGCATTGTGGGACTTTTTAGAGAGCAAGTATTTCACTGCAAAAGTAACAACTTTCACAGTCCAGTGCACTAAACTAAACTAGGGAGCTGATTAAGACAGACATTAGCAACAACCTGGCAACCGCCTTAGCATAATAGCATTGGCGTGTGATTATGCAGGACAATATTCTTCATTCACTGAAGAATCAAGCCATATAGGGGTTCATTCAATGAGATAAGGACATTGACAAAGTGAATGTCAATGTCTTGTCTTCAAAAACAATAATGTGATCCTATTTGCATTTTTTTTTTTTTTCAGGAAGCCTTTTAAACAACCAACGGCTTGAATTGAACATTTAAAGGCATGGCTGAAAGAAATAGGTCCTTATTGTACTCAAAGCATTCATGCTCAATTACTGGAACTTAAAGGACTAGACATAAAGAGCAGTTCATTAAAGTTCAGCTGATGTTTCAGCAATGTCAACAGCAGTGAATAAAAGCAAGGTTTAAAAGACTATCACCGCTAGAATAAACTGAGAAACATCAGTAGGCCTACCTTGTAATGATCATTACAAATAATACCTTAATATAGAGCAACTGGTTTTCTCATAGTGTTACTTCAGCATGACCAAAAAAAATCATTTTTGACATCTATTTTTTTTTTAATGTATAACAGTTACTAAACTGATAAAAGTAACTTACATTTAGGTAGAAAATTGTCCCTTTAATTCCCATTATTCTTCTCCGCCAACGAAAGTAGTTCCAAAAGAAACCAAAGCATCGGTCACACGCAACAAGACACCAAAGGAAACCCGGACTGGAGTTTAAATGGAGCGGAGAGCCTCCCATGCACTCAAAGCGTTCTGGAATCACTCGGCTCATAATCCACTCCGGATTTTTCCTTACTCGCGAGAGAGAAACCCTGGCCGAGATGTCGTAGTCGATCGGATTTCGGAGAACGAACGAGAGAAAACCATTTTTTAAAGTCTATGGAGAAAACACAAACGTTATTATTTAAAAAAGAAACAAAGAAACAAAAGGTACAGGTCCATCGTCCTTTCGCGAGGGAAAACCGACTCTCCGATATTTAATTAATAATTATTTATGAATATTTTTAAATCAATAATAATTAAAATAAATATATTTAATTAATAATAATACAAAAATATGGGGCTATTCTGTTATCACATGACCCGACTATGTTTGTCACAATTTCTTTTTACAAATGAGCCATCAAATGCTTTAAAAACCGACACATTTTTGTAGTTTATGCCATTTTTGACAGTAAATAAAAATCTCTTGTAGTTGCCAGTGACTTTTTGAGACACTTAGCTACAGCAAAATCAATAGAGCAAATATAATAATCTTATTTTAACTCAGATTGCAGTTCCTAAGCAAATCTAAATCAATGCTGTAAATACATTTCCACTCTCCCAGCACTTTGCTGTCAGTATTCTGTGCATCCTCCCTGTTTATTGCCTCATATACACTGCCTGGCCAAAGAATAGTGTGTATAGCTTTTCATTTCTTATTAACAACCATGTATGAAAACACACATAATGGCCATAATCCAGGATGACAATGTCAAGAGTCATCAGGCTCAGATTGTGAAAGAATGGAGAAGAGCGAAGAATCATTTTCACACATGAATCGGCTCCTCTGAGTCCAGAGCTTAAATTCACTGAAAGTCTTTGGGATGTGCTGGAGGAGATTGTCGATTGTCAATTGTCAATACAAGATCTTGACCAAAAGTGGATGCACCTCTTGATGGAAATAAATGTTGAGATATTATTTCCATCAAGAGGTGCATCCATTTATTTATTTTTATTATTATTTAAGGAACTTAGACGGTTAGACCGGTTTTATGCCATCGTTTCTCATTGGAACTTTAGTCCAGGACATAATATGAGTTGCAAATGCCATGTGTCCGATAATAATCAGCATAAAAGCTTCAGATTTAAAATCACTGTATGCCATTTCAAATCTTTTGCTGCTCTTTGGGTTTCACACATACTTTGGAAATTTGAGTCAATTTGAGTATTGATTACAGATTAGTCATAGCACCTAAAAAGCAAATTAGTTTCCAGTATTTGGTATCTTGAATCAGATAAAACATAAATGCTTAAATGCATGTTATCTTTGCTGTTACTTTTCTAAGCCAAAAGGCGAAAAGACTGGGGTCTTATAAAGTGATGAGAATACCATAGAGACTTGGTCTTGGGCTTTTTAACAAAAAAAAATGGTGTATTGAAAGCAGAGGTGTAGGTTCAGAAAGTAAAAGTCCTCCTCAGTATTTTGTTCCAATCACATGGATTTGCTAATTAGCACAGTTTTTCAGCCAGGAGATAGAACTCATTAGTGAAATCAGCTGGCTGAGTTCATGGAATAAACATATGGCAGGACTTTTATTTTCTGACCACTGGACTTTACACCTCTAATTTCAAGTTACTAGCACATTTCATGAGGAAAATACAATTCCTAAAATATGCCACTAGATGTCGGTATTTAACAAGCTGTGAAAATGATCACTAAAGTCGCACAGTGAGGATGCTATGGTGGTCGCACCTGATTCAAATTCTGTCAGGTTAATCGAAATGTACACTGATATCCAGACATTTTCATGAATCACTTGATAAATGCTTTTGGAATAATTAAGACATCCCTTTGTCCTGATTCAAATAAAAAAAATTTGATTTATTTGTTTTATTATACAATTTTTACTGTTATATTATTTTAACTATTTTCATTTATTTATTTTATGTATTAGATGTTATATTTATTATTTTATAGGGTGGTCGAGGCTATCATGAATCATCTCATTCATTTATATATCAAGCTCGGTGGAAATGTCATAGCCTCTCCTCACATGATTCCAGTTTTTTTTTTAAATCTTAAAAATGTGTTTATTTAATTACAAAATCTTGTTGAATGTATGAGTTTACCTCTAAGCGGGCCAATTTTATAACAGCCCACACAATGGAGCTGTCATCAACATCCTGCACAATCCCATTTGAACAGCCTGCCACACACCCACGTGTTTTTATGAGGAACAATTAAATTGGCCGAAACCCAAGAGACAACGCGGCCTGAGAAATCCCTGAATCCCCTCGGAAGACACTTGTATGGCTCTCTAGTGGCCGCTGGCTCACGCTCAATTCCCACTGCAGTCCGTTTACGAATCCTACTACGGGGAAGGCTTGCTTCTTAATATTCAAGAGCCCAGCCTTCGCCATTGGACGGTAACAACAGCACGTTGGCACTATCTAATTAATATTCATAAGTTAGGAGCTCTCCATTGGAAGGTAGCTCACGAGCGTCAGCGAGAACTAATTAATATTCACGAGCGAAGCCTTGGCTGTAGTAGGATGGTTAGTTTGTGCGCTTGCCTGCACCATTGTTTCTTCTGTCGGCTCTGTCAGAGGTGTATCTGCGGCAGATGCCGGTTCTGCACGAATCCAGCATTCAAATCTGCGTGATGGGTATGATTTCCTCTCGCGTGTAGAGTGTATGGTGAAAGAGGCGGCAGTGTACGATCATCTGACGTGATATATATCAGTATGGATGGTAAGTCGCTCGTTTATTCTCTATTGTCAGGTTTGAATGGAAGCGATAACGGAGTGACGTGTGGAACGGTGTCTCTTCCCCATACGTTCATAAAGCGCGTTTAAAGGTGTGTTCTTCTCTCTTACTGTTTCATGGAATTAGATATTGGCATTCGATATCGATCGACATTATTTTTTCCGATTAGTTTTATGTTCGTGTTCCATAACCAATATGCATTACCTATTTTTTTGTTTTGTTTTGTTTTATTTCTTCTTCTTTTTTAACACAATATAAAGTAAATAATTATGGACATTTATAATGGACAGTTATAGAAAAAGTGAAAATATGATAATAATAATAATCATATGTTTAATATTATTATCATCATCATCAATTAGACTATTTCACACGTTTAAATAACAAATACTGTTATTTTCAGCAATTTGTGTGCAGGTCTAAAAAGTTAGTTACTCGAAAACAGTAAAAAAAAAAACATTGCATACAAAATGACTTGAATACACATTTTCTGCGGCGAACGTGTTTTAGTTTTCTGTTACGTTTTTACGTTGTTGTTTTTTTTCATTATTATTTTTAAAGTATAAACTGTCGTGGTAGAAATGTCCACCAATAATAACAAATTAAATTAAAAGAAATAAATACAATTGTTTAAATGATGTTATTTATTTGCAGGCCTGGAATTAAAAAAGATAAATTAAGATTGTGTGTGTGTGTGTGTGTGTGTAAACCCACACACACAGACACACACACAAACAGTGCAAATTCATTGTACATGCACACACAATGAATATATATGTGTGTGCATGCTTGAGGGAGCTGTATGCCAATAATGTGTGTGACCCTCTCACAACCCTGTTCTCCTGCCACTGAAAGTCAGTGAACCAGAGCGGCAGAGAGGAGGCAGACTGCCATCGCATCTCTCCCTGAGAATGTGCAGCTGTGTCAGGCAGTGCTCTGCTTTCCCCCTCCCCTGGGAACACTCCCTCCTCCAGTAATGAGGCAGCGTTCATATAGGGTCTGCATCAGCCCACTCTACTGACAGAGCTGGAATGGCTGCTCTTACCCATTATTGGAGGAAGAAAAAAAATAATAAGCAGAATGTTGGTTTTCCAAAAAACGTATACAATAAATATGGGCTGCGGTCATGCTGAACTCCTTTTTCCATGTACAATCATAACATTATTAAAATTCAGAATTTTAATAAACCTTCATTTATTTATTTATTTGTTTCTGCAGAAAATTAAACCCTGTTCCATTCTGCATTTAAGGTAAGAGAACGGATTTTTTTTTTCGTCTGTTTGTTTCGTGAAATGGCTCTCAAAGTGGTTTGTGATTACCTGTGTATTATTTGCTTGGTTAAAAATCAGCTGTGGCAGTCATGCATCGATATGATAAGCTTATTCACATTTTGCAGAATCTTTCATCCAAAGCCATTTAGGCCTGTACATTTAACTGTGTTTTCCCTGGGAATCAAACCCATGACCTTAGCATCACTAGCACTATTATCAACTGAGAACACGAAAGCTCCTGCATTGCTCTTCATTCCTGCAAATAGGCCGTCAATACAAAGACAATGTTGCTTGATTCATGAAATCAACCAATCTAGATGTTTTGATGTCTCTATAACTCAAGATTGAGCGTGCATTCATTACATTCAGCAGATTTGATGCTTATAATGCCTCTGCTCAGATTAATAATTGATGAGGGTCATCAGTCATTTGTGTTTCAGAGGAAAAGCCCTCAAGTCAGCATGAAGTCAGTTTGCAATCCATTTTAGCTCCATGATGTGACACATTTGTAAGTGAAACAGAATACACTGGGGGGAAAAAATGGTGTGCACTGATAATTGGGGTATGTTTCACAAGAAAATACTATTTCAGTCTTTTATACCTTAAAATTTCACATTTAATGCAATGTTACTTGCTGTGCTTGTAGGTAATTGTGCAATTTACTCACAATTTCTAAGTGAAGATTGTTTCTATACAAATTTTAAAAATCTAGGGAGGTACAATTTGATCATTTGTGCATTGATTGGATTATGAAAAGTTTGACTTTAAAGGCAGCTCTGATTCATCCTTCTGCCATGCATTGAATGCGCTGAATGAAATCCCGTCTGTTCGTCGTTCGTTCAGTAGAGTGAGTTTGTAGCTGGCTTGTAGTCTGCAGGGACACGCATGGCGTAACTGTGTGACACTTTAACTAATTAAAGCAGTGCGAGGTGGAGAATGTGTGATTGGGAGAAGATTGGTCCGTAGAGGCCAAGCTACGGATATTAGCAAGAGAGGGAGAGAGAGAAAGACACTGTGGGTCTAAATGTGCCACTGCAGCTTGTTATGAACTTCCTTTGTTGCAGGTCCACCAGCTTCTTTTGACATCAGGAAGAAACCAGCTGAGAATGGCAGCGCTGCACAGCATGCGCAAACAATTGTGTGTGTACGTCCTTGCAGAGGCCTCCGTCACATCTGTTGTTCTTAAAATAAACTAATTAGGGGTTTGCTAAGGCAAGCATCATGATTACTATTGTAACTTCAAATCGTGCTTGTTGAGGAAAGATGTGCCAGTACTTTTTCAAGTGATCAGATTTATGATTTTTGCTTGATGGATGATAAAACAGGACTTACATTAAAAGAGGGACTCAGGCCTATAAAAACCTGCCCTAGAAACCACCCAAAACACCCTAGCAACTAGGGGTGGGAATCTCTAGGCACCCCACGATTCGATTCGATTACGATTCAGAGGGCTGCGATTCGATGCTAAATCGATTATCTGAATCTTTTTGTGTGACTATAAATACTTTGCTTTAAAAGTAAGTAATGACCCATAAAGAATTAACGTACAATAGATTTTATTAACATTGCAAAGAACCAACAGGAAAATAAATGTGTGCCTGAACTAGCAGCATACTTGTAGTAAATTAATAGTATAACAACGACCGGTACAGCCGAGTGTTTTTCCTCCTCTGGGTGGAAACGCGTCATATGGCTTCTCATATTTGTATTGTTTCCGAAATATTTTAGTTTTATTCTACAAAGCTTACAACTAGTGTGACTCTTGACTGTCCAGCTCCTTTCCCCCTTCAACTTCAGAAGTCAAAATATTTCCACACGTCAGCTTTTAACGAGTGTGTTTGGATCTCGCGCGCCATCGCGTCTCTGTTATGTGCACGCCACAGACGGTCCGGGCGGGCACTGCACTTCGCGCTTCAGAGTTCCGTCTTTTGCGTTCCGTCAATATTAAGTTATTATAAATATATATCTTAAAAATTTTTTTTTTTTTTTTGAAAATCGATTTTTGACATTTGTGAATCGATTCAGAATCGTCCACGTCCGCATCGCGATGCATCTAAGAATCGATTTTTTCCCCCACCCCTACTAGCAACGTGCTAAAAACGCACCTGCATGGCAATGCCTTGGCAACCACCCGGGACACATTAGCATTGCAGCAGTGAGTTTTGCACTCACTTTTAATTGTATTGTGCACACATACTTAAAGAAATAGTTTCTCCCAAAATGAAATTGCTGTCATTACTCACATCTTGTCTTTCTGACCCCGTGTTATTTTCCGTGACGTTAGACAGAAAGTCCAAGCTGCTCTTTTCCATGCAACAAAAGTGTATGGTGATCTACTGCCAAACGGCAAAAACACACACAATAAGCACTATAATATCATAATAATAATAAAGATTCTTATGTTTTATATATCTAATTCATTCTTCTGAAGTCATAGCTTTATACGAAACAACATAACAAAATTCAATATTCAAAGGTCAATATTCACTGATCTTACCTCTGCCAAAGCTCCAGAAACTCTTCTGTGGTCACTCATGAAAAGCAATAGCAAACCAGGCCCCATTTCTTAAATGACCACTGCAAAGAATCTTTTCGCTTTCCAGTTCAAATATCTAAACATCCTTTTAAAAAGATACATTTACTTGAGGGGCAAAATTGCATGAGATATTAGACTTATTTTTAGAGAATTTCTTACAGTATCGACAATTTGTCCAAAATTGCATACTCTAGCATACTGTATTGCATAAATAAGTAGCTCATTTTGAATAAATACTTTGCAAGCACTAAAAATGTTTGGTAACACTTCACTTAAAGCCTTTATGTATAATCCATTATAAGGTATTCATAATGTATGTTATAATGCATTATATATTTTCATAAATAATTGTAACCAAAGTTGAAAAGCCTTATAATATTTGCAATTCCTTGTTACATCAGAAATTGGATGTTTGTCATGTGTTTTAATGCTTCCTAACAATGAATAGATAAGTATAATAATGTATTATAACTCTGTTTAGAATTAGACCAAACAATGCATTATAAGGTGCATTATGAGCCATAATTAATGCATTAAAATACTTTCATAATGCATTATATAAAGGCTTTAAGTAAAGTGTTACCAAATGTTCTATATAGTATGAGTGTGTGTAGAATGTAATCTGGACGTGCATTTATCATTTTTTCATTATCATGTGGCATAAAAGCGACACTTCACCTTCATTCACAAATCCTCTCCCGTGGCCTCATGGGATAGTAAAGTGTCCATCATATGCACACTTCAGAATCTCATCGGAAGTAGTAGGTCATCCGGGGACTTTTTGCCTACTCTTCTATGAGTACTGTGAATTCAGACATACTTCTTTTGTCACATACTGTATTATTGATGTCTGGAAAATACAGATTGATCGGCGAATAATGACTTAGATTTTGGTCTGACGTTCAATCCAACACTGTATCTCTTTTTGTGTTTCAAGGAAGATAGAAAATGATACAGGTCCCAATGACACGAGGCTGTGTAAATGTTGACAGTTCCCATGTTTTTGGGTGAACTATTGCTTTAATCACGACTCCAGCATAGAAAAGCAGCAAAGCTGAGCATACGAGCCAGCTCTCTTGCCTACACACCTTTCAGATGTTTTCAGATCATGATCCAAGAAGCTCTGTGTTCACACCACTCTTGACTGCATCTGTTTATCCTGTCAAATCTTCCCCATGGGAACATGATTTAATTACTCTATATGACACACTCAAAGGACACGGCAACATTTACAGAATGGATTTCCAGTCTGCTAGGAGGGGCTGATTAAGCGGGGTCATTTGAATAACTAAATCTTCCATGCGTGTCTCTAACCCGTGCACAGATGGCAATGCTGCCAGAGCGCTGAATCCCGCACATTAAAGATTCACAGGAAAGGTGGCATGCCGTTTTCCCTGATAACAGCCCAGCGCTCTGTCTCTCTCCACATGACGTCTTCACACATGCACTTACGTGCGTGCAGCCAAATCAATTTGCCTCCCTTTTGTATAGGAATGGCTCAAATTTGCATGTGCATATAAATGTGACCGAGCAATCGCTTGTAAAACACCTTGTAAAAGGTTGGGGAAACATCGCGCCTTGGTGGAAGAGGAGAACCAGCGGCTGGTGGACAGACAGAAGCATCGGTTTGATCGATGAACGTGCTCTGTGCTATAACATGCATGCATGCCTTCAGGAAAAAAAAATGAAAAGGGAAGAAAAAACAGAAAGCGAAAGAAAGAACACCGTAATCTGTTTGTGATATACAGAGCAAACGCAATGAGGAGAAACAAAGCCGTTTCCAGCCTGCTGGATAGAGCAATATTGTGGTAGTGAAGCGAAACATAGAGGGTGGTTACTACACCCTACACCCTACACCCTCAGTTCTGGGCCGTGTTTTTATAGGTAAGGGTCCATGGTTATAGGTAAGGGTCCATTTCGGTCTCTGATTCGTGAATTCTTTCAGATGCATGGCATACTCTGCCTGGCTAACTTTCATTAGAAACATTCAGGACTCAGTAACATTCAGTAAATATAATCACAATTAAGAACAATCCTTAGGCCGGAAACTTATTCTGTGCAAGTGTGTGAGCAAAAACACTTATAGCTACATGAACCTGAATATTCATCGTTATGCATGTGTTGCCATATAGAGTCCATTAGCTTAAACTGTCTGTGTCAATGGCCAATTTTCTCATGTCAAATAACTACTGTCATTGTGGAGCAACAGACAAAAAAGAACTTAAATCTTATAAACGTTTTTAGCTATAGCTATCTGAATAATAACATATACGTGCATTTAAGTATATACCGGTCCTATAGACTTCTGGGGGCCCTGGGCAAAACGTTTAGGGGCCCCTGTCAGTGCGTTCATAAAAAAAACAAAATGACCCCTTAATCTGTTCTTTCAGAGCAGCTTCACTGTCAACAAACAACACTGAATTACAAACAATAGGACAAAGAAAAAAGATACAAATTAAATAAACAATTTAGCCTAGTAAAAATAAGCCTAAACTGAATAAAGTAATCAAATGTAAAAAAAAATGTAAAAAAAACTTTACCGTATGAATCAAATATTCATTGCATCTTATTAAAATTACTAAAGTTATTCAGTGAAGAGCAGTGAATGATGTGTTGTTTTCTTTTATTGTTTGATTAACATTAAATGAAGGGGAGAGCAGCAGGTTTATTAGGCTGTTGTCACTTTAAGACCAAATACACAGACCGGATACTGACTAATTACTTAACTGAATGCATTTAAGTAAAAACTCCCCAAGACAGACATTCTGGCATATTTTTCTGTGTAGCCCAAAATAGCCTATACTTGTCCATGTTTCGCTCCATCAATATACGCTTTTAACTTGATATCAATCAAGTCCGGCATGAGACTGTATATTACAACAGTCACGTTACATGATTTGACTGATTTGGATGTTACGTAGGAAAGGCAACAGCGCACCACTTTGAATGCAGCATCGTGTTTTCATTGTTGGAAACCAAAATCAAAAACGAAACTAAATTTATATTAATCACACAGCCTTAAGGTCAGTACACACCGGGACGAATATCGGCGCGCATTATTCGCCAGCGTTGTTCAACGCGTTTTTTGTGTTCACACCCAAGCGATTTTCGCTGACGATGAGCCGAGTGAACATGCAAATTCATTCCCTGACATTAGATGGCGCTTAATGTAAAACAGAAATAGTTCTATTTTGTAGACGCTGTCGCGTTTGTCATATTGTTCTTTATGTTCCGACACCAACGAGACCAGCAGCTCTACATTCATCTTGCCTTGCATCTTCCTCGTCTTATTTCTTCCCGGCAGTGTAGACGCTTCTTGGCGTATATCTTCTTCGCCGTTACGTACGTGTGCTCGGCAAGACCGTTTTGTGTTTGAGCGCCCCCAAGTTGTGTTTTACTGTAACTTCAGATGCTCCAGACAAGTGAGCAAAAGCGCCAATCTCATTGGTCGGATAGTTTTTGACGCAGCGCGTCAAACCAAAAAAACGAACCAGAGGCGTTTTTTTAAAAATGACGCTTTTACGCATGGCGTTTTTCGCGTCGGTGTGCACACTCACATTGGCGCCCTTTGTTTAGTCACGAGGCGTTAAACGTCGTCCGGTGTGAACAGGCCTTTAGGCATTAAATCATCTTTGAGAGCAATGGGGCCCCCTGGTGGATCAGGGGCCCGAGCCTTACGCAAGCTGCATACTTTGCATTTAGGGAGGACCGGCACTGAGCATATACCTCAACATGGAGAACCTGATTTCACCAAGAGCAACATGTTCATGGATCATCAACCAATCAGATTAAACGGACAAGTTTACAGTTTATGTCCAGTTTAGGCTTACAACCAGGGTTAGGTGCTTCTACATCAGTGTTATTCACCTGTTATTTTTCTCTGATTTTACGGATAACTAATGGGTAGGGTTAGGGTACTACATTTTAGGACAGGAATGTTGTTCCAGGATCAACAAAATATGTTATTTCAGGAACCACCTCAACACAACAGTATGTGCAACAGGACTACGTGCTCGCATTGCATTGCCACTCTTGTTTTTGTACTTGTGTCGAGTATGTTCTCATTGTAAAAACACTGTAACGTACAACTCATGGCTTATTGCTTTATTCATCCTGGATCTGAGGTTAAGTGGGCCATTGAAAATAGTTAATTTCACTATGTCATTGGCATGAGTATGTCATTCCTTTATTCACTGAGCGTACATTTAAATGTACAAATAGAGTAGTCAGTCTTTATAAACTAGAAATTGTCCGTCTCAATTTATTTAATAGTCAGTTGAAGCTTTTTGTTGGTGACAGAAAGACTCTTAGAGATCAATTAGAGACGAGCAGTGTTTGATGCGTCTCATCAGTGCTCGGCAGTCGGACTCTCTCTCTCATATTCTGAGATTCAGCCATGACCGGTTGCCATGACGTCTGTATGAAATGATCAGTCCGTCTTGCCTATTATGAGTCTAGAGGAAAGCGCATGTGCTTTCTTCTGAGCGAGCATCGCACAATTACAAGGCATATAGAGCAAACACACACAGACACAAATGAAATGATGGATAATATGTCGACTTGACCTACTGGTCTTCCATTTCCCAAGCATCAAATGATTTGATGCTTTCATATAGTGTGTTTGACTTCCGCGTGATGAAGCATGCAGGTTACTGTAGCCTCGTGCATTTCACTGTCACCACACAGCCACATCAGCGCAGGTTTCCATGAAACATTGCTGTTGCTTATATTAAACTTTGGCACGTAACTTGTCTTGCCTTGTTTGTGTTACAGACATGGATTGTTACTGCCTATTACTTCCTTATAAAGCACCTTGGCTGTGTTTGAAATCGCCCCTTATAACCATAAATAGGGCACTATTTGAGGGAATATAGTGTCCGAATACAGTCCGAAACCATAGTGGACGTTATTGAGTGCACTCATTCAGTCCCACAATGCACTAAAAATAACAAGTGTACAACCGATGTACGGCTAGAGAATACCCATAATGCATTGTGTGAGTCGCGCGCTGAATGGATTCCCGCATCTGACCAGAAGTTTGCGCCCCGCAGCTGAATCATCCATACATACATTTTCCAAACCACTGGTCAAATGTGGCGACGGTGTAATATCATACAGGCATTAATTCATTTTTACTTGATTAATAAATACATAGTTTCCATGACAGAGTTCAAGATAAATCTTTTCATCTTGCCAGTTTGCTAAGTTTCAAATAATTATTAAACAGCATGCACAAATTATGCAAAAGCGGAAGCCCTTCCGGCGCACTTAGTGTCTGAATTCACTCGTTTTCATTAACTCCTTCAAGTGGACTATATTAGTGGAATAGTGAATGAGGGTATAAGGGGGATTTCGGACACAGATGTGGCCAGATTTGAAGGTAGAATCACTTGCATCCTTCTTGGAGAAGGCAATTCCTTAATGCATTGCAACAAGGTCAGTAAAAAAAATGTTTGCTGAAGCGAGAAAAAAAAGACAATTCTAGTTCATTCAATAACTCAAAGAACCAATATAAAATTGTTCAATCTAATTGAAATTAAAAATAAACATAAAACGTGTGTGTGTTCATTATTTGTGAATTATTGTCTATTGAAAATCATCCAGATTTGCCTTAGAAAAAAAAAGTTATATATATAGAAAATATATATATATATATATATATATAATTTAATTACACACAATTAAATGTTAATAAAGTAAACAACAGGAGAACATAAGAAGGACAGAGAGACAAATATCAAATAATGGGAATAATCAGATTAGCTAAGCAAATGCAGAAAAAAATAGAATGGTAAAAATGATTAACCTGGAGCAATGATAAGGAACACCCAGACCTAGCAACAACCTAACAACCACCCAAAAACCTCATAGCAACACCCTGGCAACCATCCAGAACACCTTAGCATTGCCGTCTGAAAATGTGAAACTCTAATTATACTGCAGTGAGATCCTGCGGTAACAGAACTCAGGGTTTTATCAACAGGAAGTTAGAGAGTCTCGTCAACTCTCGATCTGCATAGAGTTAATTACAGCTCTCTAAATAACATCATTGAAATTCAATAGAGCAGCATTGAGGCCATCATCATTAAAGGTGTGACGTATCTCCATGTCTGGAAGGCCGTCCCAGGGGATGTCACAACACACGCTGCCTTTTGTTTTCAAGCATAAAAGAGATGCATTAATAAATCTTATGCTGCCTTTTAATTATCATACTTCTGATTTCAAAAACCAGCCTGGTCAGGGTTTTATAGCACATGTCCTAATTGCTAAGTGAAATATTAAATAACAGCCATCATTGTGTAAGCTGTGTGTTAGCTGATGCTAATTGTAATATATATATATATATATATATATATATATATATATATATATATATATATATATATATATATATAAATATACACTGTGTACAGCTAACTGTATGTGTGTGTGTGTGTGTGTGTGTATACACACACATATATATATATATAGATATATATAGATATATATAGATATATATATAGATATAGATATATATATATATATAGATATAGATATAGATATATCATTTCTGTTTCTTTTAAAAATTCATTTTACCTTTTTGAAGATTTACATAGTAACTTGTTGAAAATATTAGAAATTGCACAAATATGAAAAACAGACAAAACAGAGTGCCGTAAATTCAGTAAGGACCACTATCGTCAAGGATGATTGACAATTAGCCTACAGTTTGGATTGGCGGTATGGTTCTGTTCTGGGCGAGAGCAAAAACTTGCATGGATACGAGCAGGGAGAGCAGCGATAACCCCCCTTAGGGTAAACAGAACAGAACCAACAAAAATGTATTGCAGATATCATTGTAAATATTTTAGTGTACAACATAATTCGAGAAATTAGTCTGATTCAAGGGGAATCAGGATGCCATACTGACTGGACGAGAGGAGGAGCTGGGGATGGAGGAGGGTAATCGGCTCCTGAGAAACGCGATAGCTGCTGATAATACTGAAGAAGCTTATATATACAGTGATAGGCGTCGTATTCCTATAGGTAGACGTGGATCAGCTGAGAGTCAGCTGATGCGAGCTTGACTAACGTGACCTGCCAGAACTGACGCTACGCTTGATATACACGGCACACTGCTTAATTAAATCACAGCCCTTTGTGGTTTAATAATCAATTTTAATTGTGCAGTTCTAATGATCAGAATGTGAAATTACTTTAGTATGTCTTTATTTGTGTACTAACTCAATGCTACCCAACATACATGCTGGCTGTAAAAAGCAAAGAGTGAGAGAGAAATAGAAGAAGGGAGATGAAAAAGAGAGGATAATTGATCCAGGTGAAACAAATGCTTTGAAGTTTATAACATCGTCAATGTTATTAACATGGATGGATGGATAGAAAGATAGATACATCGATAGATAGATAGATAGATAGATAGATAGATAGATAGATAGATAGATAGATAGATAGATAGATAGATAGATAGATAGATAGATAGATAGATAGATAGATAGACAAGAACTATTCTCACCGGATAGAAGAATGATACATCCTCACTCAACCCAGTGCTGTCCCACAGACACACAGATATAGACAGACAGGAACACTGGCAGTCTGGATCTGTCCTAAACATCAACGCTAAACCATAAACTGTGATGCAGTGAAGACAGTTGTAACAACTCTTTGCTAACATCTGATTGCTAATTATGATTTATAACAAATTATCTGCCAGTTTTAACATCACTGGCACATCAGTCCAGCTATAGCAGACAGCGCCAATTAGCATGTTAGTCATTCATATCTGATGGACTGACTGTTGCAGCTTGGTTGTCACTAGCACAGATATTACCATATGGCAACTGTCTTGCTGTACAGTTTTTCCACTCATATTAAAATTGGTTTCCATAGTGATTGGTGCAGGTTGGGGGCAGACAAAAAGCAATATTAAGCATTTCTACATTGTGAGCAGTGCAAGACCGATATATCGGTCAGAACTTATCTATCTATCTATCTATCTATCTATCTATCTATCTATCTATCTATCTATCTATCTATCTATCTATCTATCTATCTCTGTCTGACCATCCATATCTATCTATCTATCTATCTATCTATCTATCTATCTATCTATCTATCTATCTATCTATCTATCTATCTATCTCTGTCTGACCATCCATATCTGTCTATCTATCTCTGTCTGACCATCCATATCTATCTATCTATCTACCGTAAAACTTCAAATAGTAGCCCGGGCCTTTATTTTCCCAAATCGTCGAACTGCACCGGCTTGTATTTGAGACAGGCGTCTATATGAGACAGGCCTTTATAATTTAGTGTTGAGATCAGGGGCGTCACTAGGCCCTTTTTAGGGGGGCTTCAGCCCCCCTAAATTTATGCCTAGCCCCCCTAAACATTTGTGATGAATATGCTACACAAATTCGTGTTCGCTTCAGTCTAGTTTTAATCAGATTCAGCGCGTTCTTCATCTTAAATCCAAAGTGGCGCCGAGCAGAGAGCGCGTCAAAAAGAGAGAAAAGTGTGTGTGTGTGTTCATCTGAACCCATTGGTCTATCACTGCTCGTCAATGTCAGAATATTTGAGATGACCAATCAAATCAAAGTAGGCGGGCTTTACATTCACAGACGCTGAGCGCGAATTTTAGCAGCACAACTCGACGCTTCAGTGCACGGGCAAGTGCGAGATAAAATGTAAGTAGCTTAACTTACTTGAGATGTTGTTCATTGAGTGTTTAGGCCTGTCTCTAATCTCTAAAAATCTCCAAATGCTCCACGTGAAACTGCGTCTTCCGACTATTCTTCCGACCTTTTCCTATCGCGTCGTCAATTGATTTTGATTAATATATGCGCGAGGGAGAGAGAGCAAGACAGCGCTCGTGTTGTTTGAAGACGTGAGAGTGCGCGCGCGCGGCCGGGGCTCTCTCTCTCTCTCTCTCTCTCTCTCTCTCTCTCTCTCTCTCTCTCTCTCTCTCTCTCTCTCTCTCTCTCTCTCTCTCTCTCTCTCTCTGTCGGGCGCACCAGTCATTCTATTCTACATCACTCATCGATCAAAAAAGGCTTAGTTTGGAGGGAAAAAATTTTGCTTTGGCGGCCGCCAAAAAGCGGACGATCTGACGGTTTTAGAGGATTAAATACATCCCCAAACTAAAAAACAGACCCGGCCTCTATTTGAGACCGGCCTTTATTTACCCAAACCTGCAGCCACACCAGGCGTGTAAAAGAGACAGGCGTCTATTTGGGACTCGGCTATTATTTGAAGTTTTACGGTATCTATCTATCTATCTATCTATCTATCTATCTATCTATCTATCTATCTATCTATCTATCTATCTATCTATCTATCTATCTATCTATCTATCTATGTCTGACCATCCATATCTGTCTATCTATCTCTGTCTGACCATCCATATCTATCTATCTATCTATCTATCTATCTATCTATCTATCTATCTATCCATTTGACTTTTTTTCACATTTTTTGTTCAAACAAGGCTTCCAAACCGAAGCAAAAATGTATTTCCATTAATTTCGATTTATTTTAGTTCTATTTCCTTGCATTTAAATTCAACATCCTGTTTGCTACCTCAATTCAAATTCAATAAAACACAGATAATGAAAGTTTTAAGTTCCCACAACAAGCAAGTAAATAAATAAACAACAGCTTCAAAAGAAAATCCACAATTAAACGTCTGGAAAGCAATGAAACACCGAGCGTGTCTCTCACGGGATCATCCGGTGAGGTAATGGCTTGAAATGGTTGTGATGTTTGACAGAATCGGGTTGCAGGCAGAAACTCAGCCGCCACTGGAAAGGGAATGTCATTTCGTTCATCACTCTAAATGCCACATCTCTATTCACTCGGAGGGAACCAGGCAACAGCGCATCTGCCTAATATCCCAGATAAGAAACTGCTGCTGTAACAGTTCTAAATAATATTGAGCAGTTCCCTCATGAGTAAATCTTCCTTTGAGCGCTTTTTTTTGTGGTAAACAATGAAGCGGGCTTGTTGATGATCAGCTGTCCGGAAACTCTGACTGGTCGGGTTGTTCAGTTCTCTGGCATGAATGACGGTTTAGTCATCTTCGTGTGACACACGCTCACTGTCTCAACCCACACAGACACCCATCTAATTTTAGACCGCGCGCACTCTGTCTGTGAGGGAGCTGCCAATCAGCGAAGAAGCCTCCGTTACAGCTCTTACAACACAGATGCGGAATAGTAATTGTGTGGCGTGTGTGGTATAACATATGTGGTCGACTCATGGTAGTTATTATCTTACCGATGGAATTTTTATCTTTCGAATCAAGTATTAGAACTGATTCACATTGCACATTCACTGACCTTTCATCTTCTGTAGAGATGGACAGACAGGCTGCGTCTGAAATCGCATACTTCCCTACTATAGTAGGCGAAAAAAAGTATGTGACAAAAGTATGTCCGAATTCACAGTACTCATAGAAGAGTAGGCAAAAAGTCCCTGGATGACCTACTAGGCTACTTCTGGTGAGATTCGGAAGTGTGCATATGATGGACACTTTACTATCCCATGAGGCCACGGGAGAGGATTTGTGAATGAAGGTGAAGTGATGTAACTGACGCTGGTAGGTTACGTAATAATGACAACATGGCGAATGTAGTAGTCCGGATTACATTCATACTACAAACACTAGAACATACTTGTTTAGCGGTCGTGGATTAATTACCTATTCAAAATAAAATCCTACTCAAAAGAGTATGCGATTTCGGGCGCAGCCATAGCCTATTGTTTTTGTGTCTGATAAAAGATATGCAGAGTCGAATATAGTTCTTTTGTGCTTTTTGACACAATAATAGCCTATTTAACTATTTAAACCACTCATGAGTAATTACAAACTATTTAAACCACTCATGAGTCATTACTAACTATTTAAACCACTCATGAGTCATTACTAACTTTAAACCACTCATGAGTCATTACTAACTTTAAACCACTTATGAGTCATCACTAACTTTAAACCACTCATGAGTCATCACTAACTTTAAACCACTCATGAGTCATCACTAACTTTAAACCACTCATGAGTCATCACTAACCACTCATGAGTCATCACTAACTATTTAAACCACTCATGAGTCATCACTAACTATTTAAACCACTCATGAGTCATCACTAACTTTAAACCACTCATGAGTCATCACTAACTTTAAACCACTCATGAGTCATCACTAACTATTTAAACCACTCATGAGTCATCACTAACTTTAAACCACTCATGAGTCATCACTAACTACTCATGAGTCATCACTAACTATTTAAACCACTCATGAGTCATCATGAGTCATCACTAACTATTTAAACCACTCATGAGTCATTACTAACTTTAAACCACTCATGAGTCATCACTAACTACTCATGAGTCATTACTAACTTTAAACCACTCATGAGTCATCACTAACTTTAAACCACTCATGAGTCATCACTAACTTTAAACCACTCATGAGCCATCACTAACTATTTAAATCACTCATGAGTCATCACTAACTATTTAAACCACTCATGAGTCATCACTAACTTTAAACCACTCATGAGTCATCACTAACTATTTAAACCACTGGTTTAAATAGTTTAAATAGTTAGTGATGAATCATAGTTAGTGATTAGTGATGACTCATGAGTCATCACTAACTATTTAAACCACTCATGAGTCATCACTAACTTTAAACCACTCATGAGTCATCACTAACTTTAAACCACTCATGAGTCATCACTAACCACTCATGAGTCATCACTAACTATTTAAACCACTCATGAGTCATCACTAACTATTTAAACCACTCATGAGTCATCACTAACTTTAAACCACTCATGAGTCATCACTAACTTTAATACACTCATGAGTCATCACTAACTTTAAACCACTCATGAGTCATTACTAACTTTAAACCACTCATGAGTCATCACTAACTTTAAACCACTCATGAGTCACCACTAACTATTTAAACCACTCATGAGTCATCACTAACTTTAAACCACTCATGAGTCATCGCTAACTTTAAACCACTCATGAGTCATCACTAACTTTAAACCACTCATGAGTCATCACTAACTATTTAAACCACTCATGAGTCATCACTAACTTTAAACCACTCATGAGTCATCACTAACCTGTGAAGGCAAACAACCTGCTTTATGAGACTAATATTTCGTCAAGTTAAAAAAAAAGATTAATTAATGCAAGCAACACATTCAGTTATTTAGTTTAATCTTTTGAACCATGTTGTTTATTGTTACATTGTTGCATTCTATTTTTAAAGACTCACTAGATGGCGGCAAACTGGATATTTAACAACCAATAACCTTTGAAGTGGAAAAAATGTGTATATCAGTCAAAATGATCTTTTTTTTAATGTTTTTTATGTTTTTATGTTTTTTATGTAAATGTTAGAAAAGACTTATATTGAAACTTATGGAAGCCGCCACATAAAAAAAAAATAAGGTAATTGCTTTTTATCTCAGAATTGTGTGATATAAAGTTGCAATTGCGAGTTATAAAGTCAGAATTGCGAGATATAAAGTTGCAATTGCGTGAAATAAAGTCAGAATTGCAAGATAAAAAAGTTTATACCACGCAATTCAAATACCACTTTATTTCTCGCAATTACGACTTTGTATCTCACAATTCACAATTGTCATTTCAGTTAGCTTTTATTTAATATTACTCCTTCAACTTAATAGTTTTAGTTTTGGTTAACGATAACAACTCTGGTCTGAGGTGGTCAATGGCTGTTCAACTTCACACACCAACGAAATATGTTTGTCAGTCCTAAATGTGCTAAATATAGTTACGAGAAAACCATATGAGTGAAAACCACATTCTATAATCACACTAACTATATATATTTAGTGTCCTCTGCATTAAACGGTTTGAATACACCTCTCTAATTTTGCTTGGGTTTTTGTTTTGAAGGGAGACAAAACAAAATGTTAGTGTTTCTGTGCGTCATGAATGGGAAGATTTCTTTTGTTCCACAGACATAAACAAGAGTTGCTTGATAGATCCTTCCAGACATCACACTGAAGCATTTTACATATGAAAATACCAGAAGATCTATTCAAGAAAGTGAATGACTAATGAGACTGTGTGTGTGTGTGTGTGTGTGTGTGTGTGTGTGTGTGTGTGTGTGTGTGTGTGTGTGTGTGTGTGTGTGTGTACCCCAGACACCCTCAGCCTCCCAGCGCTTGTATTAAAGATGAAAGCAACGCTTGCTTTGCGAGGTTCTGTGCATCTCTGTCTGTCAGAGAGCTTGGCTTCCTCCAACTTTTTTCGGTGGCATTGGGGAAATACTGACATAAATAAAATATAGTTTAATGAATAATTCAGGTGTGCATTGTGATTGACATGAGGGTGGAAGTACCTGATTATGCCACAGACGTACGTGATTGGAATGAGCTCTCAAGCAGAGCAGATCGGAGGAGCTGCAAAGTTCAAACTCCTTCTCTGCATCTCTGTGAGATCGAATTACAGCCCGAGTGAGGAAATCAGACCTGCCCTGAGTTTGTGTACATTTCCAATCAGTTCCTTCCTTTCGCTCTTCTGCCATTTTCAGCATGTGGAAAATGTGCTTATTGAATTTGGCCTGTCTAGACTAGTGGATCTCAACCTTTTGTAAGTACTGGACTCCCATCATCCTTCAGATCTTCATGTGCTTCATACATTTCACTTCCCAGCAGTGTCTGAGAAACAAATAGGGTATGAGTATAGATAATATGGTCAATCTTTATCAAAAATAAATCCTGATATAATAAATATTAAATATCAATTATTTATTAAATAATATTTAAAATTATATATACATACACACACATTTCAAATCAATTGAATTTAACTTTACATACATTTGTAAATTAATTAAAGGCAGATTAAAGGTGCAATCAGTAAAAATTGAGTATCTATTAACAGAAATGCAAAATGACATCCTGTTTTCAGTGGTGTATAAAGAACTTACTTAATAAACCGTAATATTTTTATTACCTTAGAATGAGACATTTATATCTACATAACCGCGGGAATCCCCTTCTATGAAGGTCGACATATTGTGACGTCATGTTTCTACCGTAGCCGAACGCGCACAAACAGGGTTACAGAGCGCGTTTCGTCACTACCTTGAAAGAGAAGCCGCAGAAAGCTAGAAGAAGCTAGCCATAAACACCGTGAGTAGTGACTTGTCAGTGGTGTAAAATATGTAGTTGGATTGTTTCATGTAACTTAGTTCTCCCTCGCTGTGTTATGGCTTTGCTATGTGGGGATACATGTGCTGGTTACGTTCGTAAGACAGCTGATTAGTACTCTTGTCATTGACCATAAAACAGTAACATTACAGGAATCATCAACCCGTCGATCTTGGAAGCATTTTAAGTCGATCGCGAAGAGTTTTCAAAATCAGAGAAAAAAAGCCTATTGTGTGTAGGAAATGGTGTCTAGGGGATGCGGAGGCGCGCGCGCTGTTATAATCATGTCATTTTTGCCGCGCGCACCTTTGGGCTCATGCGGACGCGTCGAGTATAAACAAGGCTTTATGTTTTAACCAGCTCAGCCACAGTAACAGCTCATGTTAGCCAGCAAAACTTTTACTAGCAGCTACCCTGTTAGAAAAATAAATAGTTGCCTAGTTTAATGTGGTTCTTCTCCCTCGCTGTATTATGGGTTTAGACAATAAGCTGATTACTATTATTATATTATAGACCCTTGATCCTCACCTGACTATGGCTTTGAAAACGTTATCCATGATGTGGTTTATAATGGACTGTGGTACAATGTTTGTCCCGTTTTAGCCACCGTAGCTTCTTCGAAAGGGAGGTGTAAGCAGTGGGCTGAGCCATTAGTGTAAACTCGCAACCGAACCGCTAGATGCCGCTAAAAATCACACACTGCACCTTTAAGTGTGGGGGCAGATTAAAGTTAGGGGTCATTGTGAGCATTTTTATCTTAAAAGTAAACAGAGGAATCATGGGATTTTTAAAGGTGCAGTGTGTAGATTTTAGCGGCATCTAGCGGTTCGGTTGCGAGTTGCACTAATGGCTCAGCCCACTGCTCACCCCACCCTTTCGAAGAAGCTACGGTGGCTAAAACGGGACGAACATATCGTCGTCTGAGACAGCAGAGAATAGCCAGAGTAAGCCAAGTTTCTGTACCACAGTCCATTATAAACCACATCATGGATAAAGTTTACAAAGCCATAGTCAGGTGAGGATCAATGGTCTTAATATATAATATAATAATAGTAATCAGCTGATTGCCTCACGAACGTAACCAGCACATTTCTCCCCACATAGCAAACCCATAATACAGCGAGGGAGAAGAACCACATGAAACTATGCAACTATATATTTTTTTCTAACAGGGTAGTAAAAGTTTAGCTGGATAATATGAGCTGTTAAGCTGTAGGGCTGTGGCTGAGCTGGTTAAAGCGTAAAGCATTGTTTACACTCGACGCGTCCGCATGAGCGCAAAGGTGTGCGCGCGCCTCCGCATCCCCTAGACAACATTTACTACACACAAATCAATAAATAATAATGAATACAAATATTGTTTTTTTTTCTCTGGTTTTGAAAACTCTTCGCGATCAACTTAAAATGCTTTCAAGATCGACTTGTCGACCGCGATCGACGGGTTGGTGACTCCTGTAACGTTACTGTTTTACGGTCAATATTACTAATCAGCTGATTGTCAAAGCCATTACACAGCGAGGGAGAAGAACTAAGTTACATGAAACAATCCAAATACATATTTTACACCACTGACAAGGGAAAAGTCACTACTCACGGTGTCTATGGCTAGCTTTAGCTTTCTGCGGCTTCTCTTTCAAGGTATGAACGAAACGCGCTGAGTAAGGTCTTTATACACCACTGAACACATAGTTATGGATCTTATATTGCATTTCTGTCAATAGATCCTCAGAAATATTACACTTTGCACCTTTAAGAAATAAACACATATTTTGTTAAATTGTTAAAGTTAAGTTATCATTTCTGTGATATCTCATAAGAGTATGGCACACTCCTGATTACTGCAAGAATAATACACAAGTTCATCAGGCTACTATGTATTTGTCCATAACAAGGTGGACATGTTTTGTCAGTCAGGCTTATCGCTTTACACTCGGGTGTATTGATTTCATTTGCAGATCTCATTACTGTATGCAAATGCAACAGTTAATCATGAACAATTGGAGCCGATGTAAAGAAGCAACGCACGCTTATTTCAGCATCCTTCTGGAATGGTCAACCTAATCTGAATGTCTGAAATGGATCGCTTTATATATTTAAACCATTCGATTTCTTAAAAGAAAATACAGATCTTACCTCACAAGCTAATATCCAGTTATTTTGTCGATCTCTTAATGTTGTCATGAAATCAAAATTGGAGTTTTGAAACTTTCAGTTCAGGTAATCTGCTAGCATTTTGCTAAAGGGTGACAAAACAAACGTATTAGCATGCAAAAATACAAATCACACCATGTTTTTTCTTTCAGGAAAACAGACCAAAATATTGAATGACATCATCTTGCACTCATATGCAGGTTGTAGTCCAATCAAAAAGTGACTGGACTTTCAAAATGTCCTGTAACCTCTTGCACTGAAAGAAAAAAAAGAGCAACATTCACATATTTTTTTTTTCCCCACAAGGTTTTGCATTTTGAAATGAAGGGATTTTCACGTCGATGCAACAGAACCTTTCAGTGAACAGTTCTTAAAAGAACCATTTTCTTCTTCGTATGAAGAACATTATAACAATATAAAGAACCTTTTTACACTATAAAGAACCTTTTGTTCATTGGAAAGGTTCTGTGAATGTTAAAGGTCTGTAAACCCTAATGCTCAGAATAACTTGGTTTGAGGGTAAACTTAAATTTAACAAATTAGTTCAACCAAATGAATTTTTAGGAGTATTTAGAACCTTCTTTTTCTTTTGAGTTCACCAAACTCTTCTTTGTTTTGAGTTTTATTGTTTCTTTTAATTTAACAGAATGTGGGCTGAGATTTCTATTTCCCAGCATGCTTTGCCATGACACTCGAAAGGGAGAGAAAATACTAAAATTAAGTGTGTGTTTTGAGCAAGAATAAGTGGGAGATTTAGTATAGTGCTTAATGTTTTGCTATTTCGGTTATGTGTGTTTATTTTCTTGGGGGGGGGGGGTGTATGGTGACGTGTGGCTGAGAACAGGTATCAGTTAATTGCTCTAATCTGCTGTACTCATTCAGCAATTGCTATGCTATACTGCTATCAAAGCATTGTGTTTCCAATTAGGAATTTAGCATTTACTGAATTTGCTAGATAAAGCAAGCCAAGTTTCCACTACTAAAAATATTTAAGTTGAGATTACATGCTCATTTTAAGTTAAATGTATAAATTAGCTTACTTATTTTCAAGTTACGAGTACAAAATAAAAATCTGCCAGGTCTGCTTACTTAAACTTTGAATTACTTAACTTAAAAATTAATTACCTCAAATTTGTTTGAGTTTTGCCAACTAATCCAACCATCGATGCCAATAAAGAACCTTTGTTTTTAAGAGTGAACCCTGAAAACTGCAGATTTTTGAGATGTAAAACAACGAATCACAAAAAAAAAAAAATGTATATGATATTAAAAACCAACTAAATTCACCTAACAAACCAATATAAACTTGTAGATATGAAATTAGTACATGTTCAATTCACACAATAGGGCAACATTGGAAATAAACCTGCACAATGCAATTTTACAGGCTCTTTAAAATGAGCACATTGGCTTATGGCAGAATTGAACACAGAAAATAACGAGTTCAAGCACAGATCCTGGATCAGACTCCATATGCTCACCATTTCGGCTCACAGCCTCAGTTTGCACATGCAGACTGACGGAAGAACATTGTGTTTTCCCGGCGTTGTTCTGGGGAGGATGAGAAGATCAATGCGATCTGCAGCAGTCTGCTCCGTGTGCGGGGTACTGAATACCAGCCAGATATGCCTTCCTCCTTTCATGTGTGTGTGTGTGTGTGTGTGGATGTATACTGCCTCGGGCAACAGCAAGTTAACAAATGTACAAAGAGGGAATGAAGCCTCATTTCCATAAAGCACCAAATGTAGTAGAGCGTCTATTTAAATGGCCTCCTTTGTTTCTAATTGTGTTCTGCTTTCTTGCTTGTTGTTCTCCCAAAAACTCTCAAGTCCACCACAAACGGAGACTCACTTGTCTTTTCAAGAAAGCATCTGTGTTTTTACAGTTTAGTCAGTAAACTACCTTTTAATGACAGCTGCTCAACCCAAATGATCTTCACAACACAATAATCAAGACTTATTAGGCATCAGTGTGCATTATTTTGGAATTGCACTATTGTAGTCTCTGAATCACTGATTCTTCAGTGGAAATGGATCTAACGACATAATAGCGCAATAGTCAGTGCAGTAAAATAGGGAAAAAGACTGTGATTATCACAAGATTGTACTTTATGTCCCATTATGTTGTGTATCAAAAGTGTTGTGTATATCATTTTAACTACACTGTAAAAAAAAAAAAGTTAAATTTACAGGAAAACCCTGGCAGCTGTGGTTACCAGAGTTTTCCTGTTAAAAATACGGTAGCAACGTTTTAGGTTTTACAACTTTTAACCGTATATTATTTTACAGCGATAAACCGTATTTCATTATCTGATATAATGTTAATATACTGACTTTTTGAAGTATTAATATGTGTTTTTTTCCCATTGTAATACACTGACAGCCAACAATCACAGCAGTGATGAGAGTCAAATGGTCAACCTAAGCTCATCTTAAGCAGCTCATCCACAAGAGAGTTAATACTAATTTACAGAAGCTGCACAGTGTCATTCACAAACATTAAACACCATCATGGTAACATGTTGAAATTTAAAAAATGCAATAAGCATTAATTTAACAACATTAAATGCAACATAAAACCCTAATGTACATAACTGATTAGAAAAAAACTAAGAAAATTATGAAGAAACAGTGATTTAAAAACAAAATACATCAAACGTGAAGTGTCACGCAGGGAATTGTGGGAATGTCAATTTACATTTTTTCACTGTAAATTATACAATGACTTCTTTTTCACTTCCAAAAACTGTAAATTTAACGGTATTTTACAGTAAAATTTAATTAAATGTACCATTATATATATCACAGTTATTTACCGTATATAATAAGGAAACTTTCTGTTAACCAATTAACAGTTTTTCACTGTAGCATTTTTACAGTGTTTTACCGTTAAAATCACGATCATTTTTTACAGTGTATGCACCACATAATGGCATGGCATGTTAGGTCTGTTCAATCTATGTGCATGACATTGATTTTGCCTCTAAAGCATCTTACAATGAATCTTTTCCCTCCACGTTACTATGAGAGAGTGTGTCATGTTTGAACAAAGGTTAATAAATGCCAGTCACACCATATGATTCATCATGCAGAGTGTACTCGTTGCATTAGCTGAGTAGTCCACGTCACTGCAGCTGAATTAAATTTTCAATTCACCTTTTAGTGCTTAATCCTGTTCTTTACACACACAGTTCAATCATTTACGGGAGTGATCACTGCCACCAAACACCGTTGTCTAAAAGTTTTTTTTTTTTTATGTTTTCAGTCAAAACGGTGTTGTGTAAGTGGCCCCTAAATGAATAACTAATGATTTTTACAACGGGAGTGAATCAATCAAAAAACGTACTTCATCTGGACAATAACTTTATTCTACACTAAAAAAAAATATATGTTGGCTTTAATTAATTTTATTTTGTCAACAGGCTCCACTAAACAAACATAATTTGTTCATGTAACTTCAACATCATAAAATTAAGTAATTTTAACCGACCCAATTTAAGTAGTCTCAACATGAATTTTTAAAGGCTTCCTGACATGATTCAGGTAGTTTTTTATATTCATTAATCCATTAATATTTCATTTATTTTAGTGACACATAATTAAATTGATAGACTATAGCTAGCTATTTGCTAGCAGTAGCACATATTAGCATCTTAAATGCTAAGTTTTACATCCTCCTTCAACCAAAGCACAAGAATGAAGTGAATCAGTCGGCCACCAAACAAAATGCTCCACTCCTCTCCACAATGGTAACCCACTATAATTTAAATGGTTCTAATAATTCTAATAATGGTTCTAATAATTTTACATTAAACACAATTACACAATATCAAGTCTTCGCCTTTCCTAAATTTCTCAAAAAAAAAAAAAATAACACTTAATTTGAACATTTATTATCTCTTAATTCAACCATATGCAAAGCATGCTGGGAACTAACAAGCACAGCCCAGTGTCAGTTAATGCAACACAAATCAATCATGTAATCCAACACAAGCGGATTAAGTAAACTTAAATTGTACATATATTTAAGCAGATTGAACACAATCAAATTAAGCTCGGGCAAAATAGCATTCGGCCCGCACTATACTCCCACCCTAAAATAAAATGTTTTACTTAACATAAATGGTTTGTGTTTAGACAACACGTAAGGATTTTGTACTGTTAAGTTGAGACATAATTACATAGACCTTAATAGAAAAAAAACATTTAAAGTAAAAAAACACAATTATTATAAGTAAGCTAAATATAAATATATTATGTAAAGTGCACAACCTTCCTAGTTCACTTTTTTGAGTGATAGAGCTGCTGTAAAATCACAATCTCTGTTCCATTCATTCATGTTATCACTGTAAAGCTGCTTTGAAACAATCTGAATTGTTAAAAGCGCTATATAAATGAAGGTGACTTGACTTGACCGAATAAAAGGTAGTGACATCCGCATTTTCAGAAATACGGAATTGAACAACAAAGTGATAATGACATATTTAAGCTCATATCAGAGTTGTGTCTCTCTTCTTCTTTAATGTGCGGTGCAAGAAATCACAGTGAACGAGGTACGTTTTCACTCATTAGTGTTGCCAGATCTTTCAACAAAAAAAAAAACAGCAACATTTTTTGGGATTTTATGAGCTGACAAGTTAGAACAGTGTCAGTCATCGCAATCTCGAGAGTGAGTTCTGTTCCAAACACACACAAAACTATAATTTTTTATGGGATTCACATCCATATTTAAATGTTGTCACTCCTGAAACTTTACAGTGTGTTCGTGGCCGTATGAATGTAATAATTCACTAGCAACTACGAGTAAATCTCACAAAAACAGTTCTAGGTCACATTTTATCCAAAAGCTGGAAAAAAATAAGAAAATAAATAAATATATATTTGTATATATTTATTTATTATATAAATATTGGTGACTATTTGTGGGATTTTAAGTGACGGGATGTGTGAAAGTGTAAGTGATGATATTAAGAATATTTCCATTGTAACAAATAAACAAACACAAAACAAACAAATAAATAAATAAATAATTTTAAAATTAAATCAACAAATTAAAGGTGCAACACTCTAAAAATGTTGGGTTGTTTTAACCCAATTTTGGGCCAAATATGGACAAATCCAAACGTTGGATTAAAAATGTTATTAAAAAAAATTGACCCAATGGCTTGGTTTGTCCATATTTGACCCAAAGTTGGGTTGAAACAACCCAGTATTTTTTTAGAGAGTACCATGATGTATAAATATGTTTGATATTAACATTGTTTTTGCTTTATTTGTTTATGGCATTACAATAATTAGAATTTCATGGATTTTGGTTACAAGAATCTGGTTAGAATTTGGTTATCACAATGCAAAAAAATTATTAATGGTGTTAAAAATAGGCCTTATCATTTTCTTAACTATAATATAATACTTTTTAAAGTGACAGTAAAAACATTAATAATGTTACAAAACTCTATTTCAACTACATTTTGTTCTTTTGAACTTTCTATTCATCAAAGAATCCTAAAAAAAATGATCTCACGATTCAATTTGAAAATGTATTCGAATATAAAACGGTTCTTTTAAAATGTAATAATGTTTTCACTCTATTTTTGACCAAATAAATGCAGCCTCGGTGAGCAGAAGACACTTCTTTCAAAAACATCTTACAGATTATGTATTAGAATATAATCCACAATACACACGTGAAATACTAATTTTGTATTTCACCTCCAAAACAAATGAAAGATTATACATATACAGTAGGCGTTTGTTTTTGAGGTGAAAAATGGTTTTATGATCAGTATTGCCATTCCAAGTTTAGAGCAACGATTTGCATTTATGTTTATTCAGTGTTTGTAGTAAATTACAGTCTCTAAACACATTCCTGAAATGAACATTTCAGTACACCTCTTTAATTTAAACATATCTCTTTGCATGGACAACAAGGGTCCACAGTACAGTAAACATCACTGTATGATCCACAGCATAACAGCAGCGCCTCGAGTGCGTCTGCTTTATGAATGCTGCACATGACCTTTTACAAACATATTCTTCTTCTTTTGGCATTTTCATGCTGTGGATTCGGAGGCATGTGACTCTTCCTAACATCAATGTGGAGTATGGAATATATCAAGGCTGCGTTTATGTTTACTTAGCCACACACATCGGCAGAATGACATCAGCTTCAGATATATAATTATTCCAGGCTACAGTTTCTGTCTGTGAGGCTCTCAAGGTTGCTCTTTATGGCTCAGCATCACACAAGATTTATAAGGTTAAACACAACCTTTGCAGTGTTTTGGGGACGCTATAGCTCTTCTCATAATTTACAGTTAAACTAACAGTCAAGATGCCCTTTTAATAAAAGGTAAACCGGATCTGATCATATGAAACGTAAGGTGGGAATGTCACAATCAGCAGTATTTAGGCACACAAACAATGAGGATGTCAATAATGTAATAGTATTTCAACAAGAAAACATCCTGATTTTATATTACTGAGTCAGACACATAGTGACAACCTTTAGGATTTAACTAAGTGTACATTTACACAACAACAACGTACTTTAGATGTAGAAAAAGTGTTTCCTTTGCGTTTTTCGTGTGATCCGAAGCCATCCAAGTTCACACGGATCTGAGAAAACGACTAAAAACGCTGTATTCTGGTGCCAGGCCAGTAGTTGGCGATGTTACTTTGTAAAGAAACACGCCTATTAGACTGAACACGTAATATGCATGATGTCACCGTTTTCACAAATTCACGTTTTTGTAGTTTACACAGAGACGATAACTGTATTGTTTTCAAAAACTTGCACTTTGAAACCCGTTTTCAAAGGCTTGCGTTTTCAGGCCCCCAAGACACTGTTGTCGTGTAAAAGGCATAAAAGGCGTTTTCCGTTTTTAGACGCTATGTTTACACGGAAACGATCTGAAGAGAAAACGCAAAAGTGGCGTTGCGTTATCACTTTTTATTCTGCGTTTAGACGAGTGTTATGGGTGGGTAATCCGCGTATGGTGACGCAAAAGTGTGTGAAATTCGATGTAGTATGCACTCCAGGCGGCTAGGTGGCAATGTTAAGCACGGCCACACAACAACTCCAAGTCCGCACGCCTGCGTACAACCTTCACTGTCTAGCAGACTTTAGCGTTTTTACCCATAGATATCCATAATAAAGGCTAGATGTCTTACGGTGGAGTCTCTATCGTCATCACCGGCGGCCATCTTGTCACAGGCAAGCTTTCTGGCGGGCTCTGTGGTGCCTGATGTAAGATGAGTGATCAGCACGAACACAAATACTCTTATCTCGTCGAAATCTTGACGGATTTACAAACGGTTTGGTTTCTTACAAACGTTATTAACGTGGCTATAATTCTGGATGATTATTTATTGATACACTTATTATTCATAAGTTTGCAGTGTCATAACTACATCTCTGACGTTTATAACAAACCAAACCGTTTAAAAATCGGTAGAAAATTGAGCAAGTTATGGTTATTTAAAAAGTACATGCACCGTTAAAACACAATGTTGTGAGTGAGCGAGCTGCCTGTGACAAGATGCCTGTGACAGGTGCGGACGTCGACCTTCATTGGCCAGCAGCGCGGACGAGACATCTAGCCTTTATTATGGATATCTATGTTTTTACCCTTTAGACGGGAACGCTACGGTGGAGCGTTTTTAAGATTTCCACTCTGGAGGGTGGTTTAACTTTTTTACGTTTTTAAGCCCCCAAAACGCCATCGCCGTGTAAACGAAAGGCACATCCGATAAAATATTTTTACGTTTTCACCCGCGAGCGTTCTCGTGTAAACAGGGCCTAAAACAGTGTTGTGTAAACGGCTCCTAAATATTAGTTATACTAAAAAGAATGAAAATTTTATGAGTGAATCATTCATTTAAACTACTGTAGTTTGTACTGTACTGTAGTTACACCTTCAGAACTGAATAATTCCAACACGAAGTTTAATGACGATAATACAAAGAATAAACAAACAGGAACGGCAACACACACTAAATGCAATGTAGACCGAACAGAGAATGAACTTATAAAGCGCAAACCAATTTTGCAACTACATGTCAACTAACTACTAGACTTAGGTTAGGGTTGGTAGAATAAGTTGACATGTAGTTGCAAAATCACTTAGTAGAATGTCTAAAGTCGACGATTGAAAAAAATTCTGTTTTATAACAGCAATGTTCCTATTCTGTTTTAAAACAGCAAAACTGAGAAAAAGGCTTTGGCATTCCATTTTTGCTAAACACTTTAATGCCCATAATCCACTTTTGATTTTGTCAATCTGATTGTCTATGGGGTGGAAATACAAAAATGCAGAAGTTCTAAGCGTTTGAGCTGTTAAAAGTCCACTGGATGATGCAAATGATGTATTTCATGTCATCTGGTGGACTTTTGCTGACTATCTGGATACAGATAACTCAGAGAAGGAGAACACATTGTTCATTTACATATACTATCGACATTGCAACAATACAAAGCAAACGGTTTAAATGCCATCTCACTATGTTTAGGAACAGAGCCTTTGTGCTCTTTCTCTCTGCACTCTTCCTCCCTCCCCCTCTGTGATTTCCCCCCTCTCTCTCTCTCTCTCTCTCTCTCTCTCTCTCTCTCTCTCTCTCTCTCTCTCTGGCTCCAGTGAGACTGTGTGCTCACTGTACTTTGCGGTTGCCCTGGCTTTCCCTCTCGGCAGGCTGCAGTAAGAGAAAGAGAGAGAGACAGAGAAAGAGAGAGAATCACTCTGACTCGCCTGTCATGCACTGATCTGACGCCTGCTTCTGTGTCCCGAAAACCCCTCAATGTCTGCAGCAAAACACCACATTACTGCAACATAAGCAGTAATGCATTATCAAATAATTAATTACTGTAGTTGAAAAGGCAAAGTAAGGGATCACTATTATTTTTCAGTAATTTAATAATCTGATGTAATTGCATTCAGTAGAACTATAGAACAATTCAATACACAATAAACTGTAGAATAATTCAATAAACAATCGTTGATTTAATGTCTAATGATACTCTAATGAGAGTTAGTTGACATGTAGCTGCAAAGTTACTTGTAGTTAGTAGAACTATCAAAATAAAGAGTTGTCATTTGAACATGGATCCAATTTTGTACACAATGCATTGTAAAAATGAACTTGAATTCACACCCTTTGTGTCCAATTAGGGGTATGATTTACATAAAATCGTCTTCCAGCAATTGGTTAGTGTTATTTAGCTGCAGGGTTAGAGAGGGGAATCATGCTGGACTGCCATGCATGACTCAGTGTGCTGAGTTTCCCAGGCTTAAGGGCTGGCAGAGGTTAGTTTGGTGCTAATGACAGGCCTCAGAACTACTAACAACCCATAAAACATTCAGAAGGGAAGCACAGATACAGAGTGAGGCTGTAGAGATTCAAAAGCCCAACATCCAAGAGAAACATTCAAAGGTTACATCCTCCACATCCTCGAGGCAGAGACGTGCTACCTTTCTATCGGTCATTGTATGAAGACACTCGTTGTTTTGAGCTCCCCTCCACAGACCTCTCAGTGACAGACTATTGGTTCTGTTCTCCGACTTCAAACGGAGCCAAGAAACGACATTATTTGTAAAGCGCTCGTGAACTTTAATCACTGCAGCTGAGTCATTGCTATAGTCTCTGAACGAGTAGTTGTTAGAGAATGACATATGATGTGTTTTTTTCATCCTGTCAGTCAGGACTCGGGTTATTGTTCTTCCGTGGAAGTTTATCAGCAACACTTCCACCAGAAAATAGCGTGCTAAAAGCCATCCAGTTATTACAAAGTGCATTTGAACTCCTCAGGCAGAAGAAATAATGACTTTTTTGGCTCCGGTCTTCCATTTTTTTCATGCCGCCGTCACAGCCAATGATTTGATTTGGAACCAGACTCCTCATTTGCATATGGCCTGAATATAGTCAGAAAATGTCTATGCATCAAAGCGCAATATATTACAATTCTCTATATTCTCATGTGCACAAAATCACAGAATAGGACATGAATATATAACTGTTCTAGCAATACAGTCACGGTCTGTTACAAAACCTCTGCCTACATGGCAGCAACATACAAATAACTATCATTATGCAAAGTTTTTTTTACAAAACAGGTCATGCAATTAAGGTTTTGACTTCTTATAAAAAGCAGCAATAAGAAATGCATTAACAACAGTTAGTTCTTGATCTCGAATCTGATTGGCTGAGAGCTTTTTCCAACAATGTGATATTCTGCTAATACTACAGAGAAACCGCTTCACAATTTGTATCACTCCGCTTGTTTCTGCCGGATCTATACTGGTACTGGCAGCATTTCTCACATACCCCCTTTTCCACCAAAGCATTTTGAGAGCCGGTTCGGAGCCGGTGCCTACTCGCGAACCAGTTCTTTGTTTCGACAGCCAAAGAACCGGTTCTCGGCCAGGAAAATTGTTTCCAAAGCGGCACCAACTCTTTGCTGGACTAGAACCGTTCTTTTACCACGTTATGCTTTCATCGGGGGCTGGGGCGGGGTTATTATGACCAACAACACGACGGGAATGGGTAAGCTTATGGCGACGTACACAGTGATGTAACGACGTCATTCGCTGGGCTCTCTAGTCAGTGGAAAAACAAACAGGTTCTGAGAAGGTTCGCAAGTTGAACCAATGTTGAACCAGCACCAGTTCCGAACCAGTTCTTTTTTGGTGGAAACGGGGTAACAGTGAGCGTCAATGGTGGAGGAGAAAACCAACTATAATTTTACAAGTTAAACCAACGTTGAACCAGCACCAGTTCCGAACCAGTTCTTTTTTGGTGGAAACGAGGTAACAGTGATCGTCAATGGCGGAGGAGAAAACCAACTATAATTTTACAAATACTGTGTCATAGAATGTAGTTTTCAGTTAGCATTACTAAATGATAAATGCATTACTGACTTCACTGACTTCTGCACAAAGGATAGCCCACATGCTTAAGAAAGTATCTTAAAAGGCAACATAATCATGCTTTTCAGAACAACTTTCACGTTAAGAGCACTTAAAATGCAACCCATGTAGGAGCTCACTAGGTTTTGGAACAGAGCCTCAGTGTGAGTATGTGTGTGGACTGCCAGTCATATGTTTTGCATCTTTACATAATGGAGCTCCTGGTATGATATCCCATAAGAAAGAGAGGGAATGCAAATTAGATATGACTGTTATACAATAGGCAGCATTCCAAGATAAAGAGGAAACGAGAGGAAATAATACGATTGTTCTGGTCAAATCAAGTGCTGAGCCATTCATGACTGTCTGTTCTGCTCTCTAATGGGTCACAGACCCGCAAGGCCATAGATTCGAGTCGGGATAAACATTTCATATGGGAAGAAACGTATTGAGTTCATTTTAATTTTCAGTAGATAGGCGGGAAGCAATAGTGTGCTACTGTAATAACTGCAAAATTCCCCGTGTCACAAAGGCATTTAATGTTTAGTTTTCCACAGTTCAGACCATAACATTGAGGCTCTATGCTGTCCCTCAAGACGTTTTCCAAAAGAAAACCTGGTCCAGGATAAATCCATCTGCGTCCAGAAACACAGCCAGAGCTCCGATTTAAACCTTTATTAAATCCAAAACACGCATACAAGCATTTTCCTCCTGAAGCCAGCTGCCTTTCCACTAAAACTCTCATAAATGGTTTAAAACACACTATGAAATCTGTTATAGGTGGGATTAAGCACTTTAAAAACCAGCGATCAGTGCTTAAATATTTTTTATTTGAAGGATTTGTTGAATAGGTCTATCCTTGTTTTAAGCAAAAGGGGATACAGTATAATTGCAGGAATTAGATTGGCTGAAAATGAATAATTAGAGAAGGAATTATCCTTTCGGTTGCAGAGAGGTATATTGACATACTGTTCGCCACATTTTTAATTGCTGGACTTTACTTATTAGTTAAGAGAGTCTAATAAGCAGAGATTTTGTCATAATTACAGGAGGTCCGAACGCCTCGGTGAGCAGAGGACAAGTCGTCCCTTACTGAAGTGGCCGTCACACAACGCTGCAAGCAATAATCAAAGTGTTTTGACACAGCATTTATTCAGGCTCTAATAGCTGGAAGAACACACACTCTGTTTGTTTTTCTGTGCCGTTTATGTGCCATCGAGTGGAAGGATTTCCTGAAGCAAGAACTGTAATGTTGACATTAATGATAACTCCACAGCTCTACTCCCAGGAGCTTTCAAGACTCATTTAAGTGCACTCTTAATCCAAATATCTGCTTTATTTACTGATCATGTGGAGGGCTGGGTGATCTAGCTATATCGATTATACTGCCATGTTTGATGATGTTCAAGAAATGTATGTATCTGCAGAGATAACTAAAATTATTCATTCAGAAGAACTTCAACCAAACAGCTATTGTTCTCAAGTAGATTCAAAATCATTAAAGTATTGTAAAATACAATACAAATACTTGTTTTGCAATAAATGAACACAAGAAAGAATGATATTTAGTCCTTTTCATATGGACCGATGTAAATAAATGATCAAAAGTAAATAAATAGTATGAATATTTAATCGTATAAATTAATAATGTTTACAAAAACATTTTAATACATGAAAAATGCCACACAAGGATGTCTGTGAACATTCTGTGATGGCTCAAATGAATCACTGAATCGTAGTTGGGAATCGATTCACTGAAATGATACAGAAAAATGAACCAAACATACCAGCTCTAACACCGTTTTTGCTACTGATGTTTAAATCAGAGAAGCTATTAAAATTTCTTTTTTAAAAGTCATCGGACAAGAAAGTTTCAGAGTTAGTCAAAACTTCATGGCTGAATAAAAAACATCATGATATCCTCAATATTACATAATTTAAATCACCAGTAAAATCATCCCATGAATATTAGACATTTTTTTTTTTTTTTTTTTTCATGAATATTAGACTTTGTGCTTATATTGTTTAATTTAATGAGCAAAATCGTATATGACTACATGAGTTATTATATAGTCATAATTATATCTCACAACAACATAGATGTTTTTGTCTGAAATTCTATGGAAAATAGTTTAAATATTAATCACGTGCGATGCCTGTTTGTGGATAATCAATTAAAACCTACTTCATCTCATTTGATTATTCTAACAGATAGTTCCTATTCTAAAGTTTGATTGGATGAGCCACATTCAAAGCCACAGGTTTGCACAAATATATGAAGCAGCACAACTTTTTTCAACTTTGATAATAACACGAAATGTTTCTTGAGCAGCAAATCAGCATATTAGAATGATTTCTGAAGGACCATGTGACACTGAAGACTGGAGTAATGATGCTGAATATTCAGCTTTGCATCATTTTAAACATCATTTATAAACATTTTACAATCACATTGCATATATTCGGTTACCATCCAGCTGTAACGTTTAGTGTGTTTGTATGTGAGATTGCTTGTGAGTCTCATCACCCGCCTTGAACGGAGTATTTATGAAGCACAAGTGCAGCACAAGTTCATTAGCACAAATCCCACTGAGCCCAAGCGTGTGCGTTTGACTGTTTCTATTACTGTTTCTGGCTCATTTGTGGGTGCCCTCGCTCACCTCTACAGATTATGGTGCTACCGGCTATCGACTGTCTCTCCGCTGTCTGTTTTCCCTCTCTCCCTCCCTCTCATGATGGTAAAAATATCTGCAGACAGCAGGAACACACAGGCACAGCTCTCTCTCTCTCTCTCTCTCTCTCTCTTCCACCCATGTGATCTCTCAGGCAGGCAGGCGTCGCTGTGCACAGTCTCCAGTCCTCAGCTAATGAGTCTTTGTGTGTTTGGAGCGAATGAGAGCGAGTCTTCGGTCTGTTTTAGACAGCAGTGGAGACCGGGAGTGCACCTCTGCTTTACCTCTCTCGCCCCGGTCTCCTCTGTCGTTCGAGTGAAATGGAGGGCCATCTTTCAGCACATCTCATCTGGCTCTGAAAGGCTCCTCTGAGAGAAGTGTCGTGGGGAGAGGGAGGAGAGTAACGCGCCGGTGGACGCAGGTTGGTGCATTTCGAAGCGAAAGCATGACTCGTGCCCTGTTTCTGTTCTGATGTGTCACGCCTGGCCTGATGGGAAATCTGAGGTCAGCTTGCTTGAGCACTCGCCTCTTTGACCTGCAGTGTGTCGGGGGAAGCGCTGGCTGAGACGCCGTAGAAATGTGTCAACTGGTAGAGATTCTGCATAATAACCATGTAGATTTGTGTCCCAGACTAGTCGAGATGAGGAACTTGTTGTCAAGTTAACTGTTTACAGTTGCTAAGCGACATTGAAACTTGCTGCATTAATATAAAAATAGATTGATGCGCTTCACAGGTGTACCTCAGAAGTTCTGTTTTATCAAATTTATATAATAGAAAATATAGAAACACACACACATATTTATCATGTATATTTATATATTTATCCATATTTTATATTTATATATTTACACATATTTACCATATATATATATATAGGCTATATAAACCTTTTTTATATAATATATAAACCTTTTTTTAGATTGATTGATTAATTAATTAATTAATTAATCTTCCCAAAAAATATGTATTACCACCACATGATTGTATTAATATTTAAACATTTTTATGGATTAATTAAATATATATTATCGCACAATAGTTATTACCACATAATTGTATAAATATACAAATATTTTTGTATAGATTAATGAAATGTTATTCCAAAATATGTTTTACCAAAAATATATTACCTTATTTATAGATTAAATAAATATACTAAATAGACTTCCCGAAATATGTATTAATATATATACATTTTATGTATTAATTAAATATATGAAATATAAATTATCCCAAAATATACATCCCCACAAAAGTATGTAAATATATAAAACCCTTTTTATAGATTAATTAAATATAGATTATCCCAAATTATGTTTTACCAAAAATATATCACCTTTTATATATAGATTAAATCAATATAATAAATATCGATTTTCTCAAAATATGTATTGTTGTATTAATATATAAACATTTCGAAGTACTAATTAAATATATAAAAGATAAATGATCCCAAAATATGTATGACCACACGATTGTATTAATATATAAAACCCTTTTTTTATAGATTAATTTAATGTTGATTATCCTAAAATATATTTAACCAAAAGTACATATTACCTTTTTTATAGATTAATTAAATATGCTTAATATAATTTTTCTCAAAATATGCATTATTGTATTAATATATAAACTTTTTATAAAATCCTGAAATAGGTAGAAATCCTAAAAATATATTAATATATAATAAAACCAATTTTCCAATGAGTGAGCAGCAAAAATAACTATTGTGATATACAGTTAGCGTGATATAAAAATTATATTAAAAATGGTGATATAAGTTTGTGGTCGTGCTGCCCAACCCTCTATAGGGCTCCTCATAGCGCTCAGCCTCCGCTGCCAAGAAGTATTGATCTCTATAGGTTGTCAGTGCTGCATTGGCAATGCTAAAGTACATGTATATTTGTACATGTGTGTCTCCGTGTTGAACAGAGCTCGTCTGGGGAGTGGCTGTTTAGTGTCTTCTGTTTTTTTGCTGCAGGATTTTCACTTGTAACATACTGCAAGGGTTCTGTGGAAAACTACAGCAGCTAAGAGAAGACAAAGGGAGAGAGAGAGAGGCAGAGCTAGAGATGTAGTAGAGGAGAAATAACTAGCTGTGTGTTAGAGTCTGTATCTCTAGTACAGAGTCAGCTCCTGTTACCTCGGGTTAGCTGAAGATGTCATGCATTCATTGTGTCAAGAAATAGGAAAAGTTGCTCCGCTCGCTGTAGTCGCAGGATCTTCAACATCCACTGTTTTAAAGCTGCAAGTAGCATCTTCTGCAAGAAAACAGAATAATAACGTCATGAAATTTTGCAGCGAAAGTGCAGACCCGAATGATTTTTTTTCACAGTTATTTCATCAATGAGTTCCCTCTGATTACAGATGAGGCGTTGCATGAGCGTTTATTTTCAGATCTTGAGGGTGTGTGTGTGTGTGCTGTAGATGAAATGAAAGAAAAAAAAAACAGAACGACTCTCAAATGTGAAATTCACTATTTGTGCAAGTGTATTAGCATCTCCATGGTAACCGTTTTGGGGTATTGCAGAGCAGCGCGGCCTCCGCTGAGGATGAAAAATGCGAATGGATTTTCAACAAGGGGAACTAATTATGATGATTACGAGAAAATTGACTTACATTGTGTCTCCAAAACTAGAGAAGCCATTTCCAATTATTGCGAGCCTCTTGCATCTGGCCGGACCGCTGCGGGAAACAGCGGGATTCAAACAGATCCGGGGCTTAGATCAAGGGAATTTTTTGGTGCTTTCGAAGCGATCCAGATCTTGAAAGCATGGAAAATCTGTAATACCTAGAGAAAGATAACAGTTAGCAATCTTATACATCTCAATGAATGCACGTGCAACCTGCCATTTTCACCTATTTTATCGCCCACCACACCAGATAAAAATGCAAAATCTGATTGACTATGGGGGCTTTTACACTGGGCTAGTTTGCTGCGGTCCGAGCCCGAGCGCGTTTGTTCCCGGCAGAACTTGTACAATAAATATTCGTACTTGTAACCTATGCAGGCCCGCCCACAGAAATGACTGGGCCCCTGAAAAGGTCCAGTGAATGGGCCCTCCCCAAATCTGCAATAGGCTACTCATATCATGCGTGTGCTCTCTCTCTACATTAACACATTTAACTGAGAGAGACTTACTCAGTGATGGGGTCTATATAGTTACACACACACACACAGGGCTCTCAAGTGTCACGCATTGAGCATGACAGTCACTCATTTCAGTCTTTCAGTATTTCTCACGCGGAAATACGATTTATAATATATTTAATATGCCGCAGCACCCAAAATGTCTCTGGCCGCGACGCTCTCACTTTGGACCCGGCAGGAATCAAGCGCGTTTGCCCTGTGTTGTTAGTCGAGCTACACAAAAGCCAATCAGAAAATAGCACTATTGTAAATGGGTACGATTTAACGCAACAACCAATGAAAAAAAATTTTTTAAATTGTCATGAAACAACCCCATTCCCGCGACCTGTCCGTCCAATATGCAGAGCCGGACAATAACCGATACATTTACTTGAGTACAGTACTTAAGTACAATTTTGAGGGATCTGTACTTTACTCGAGTATCATTTTTGGGGAGTACTCATGACTTTACTCAAGTACATTTGAGAGGCAAATATTGTACTCTTTACTCCACTACATTTCTATCCATAATAACCGTGAGTACCCGTTACTAGCCTACTTTAAAAAAAAAAAAAATATTGGAAAAAAGACAAATCTCGTAAACCCTCAATTTGTTGTTTCCCTCTCAAACGTGATTGGATTGTGCAGGTGCCACAGATTGGGACAGCCTATCAGCAATCACCTTCAGCTTTCCGCCAAAGTCAACTCCAAGTCCATGGTCAGATTTAGATAAGAGACGAAACCATGGATTAAGGTCCATCCCGTGAAAGTGCCAACCCGTGGCCCCACCTCGCCAGACTATTTCAATTTTCTGAATTTTCGGAAATTTTCTTAAATGTTAAATAAAGCAACATGGTAAAAAGATGAAAATGACTTGATTTTACTTTCAATTCCTTTTACATTCTCCAAGGTATTAACATTAACATTTTTCATAACTCTAATGTAGGACGTTTCTGTACATAAATTCTAAGCACTGTGGCAGTAGTAATGCAATATTTAGAAAATGTACTCTTGATACTCAAGTACTTTTAAAAACAAGTACTTCAGTACTTTTACTTAAGTAGACATCTGACTGTAGTACTTTTACTTGTACTTGAGTAAAATTTAGCAAGGGGTATCTGTACTTTTACTCAAGTAAGCTGTGTACTCTGTCCGCCTCTGCCAATATCTAATTGTGTGTTCACACCGAACGCGTATTTAATTATTTGCGCGAGTAGATTACATACAAAGTCAATGCAAAGACGCGAATAGACGCATCATTCGCGCCGGGCGTTGCGAATGACGCGAATTGGGCGACGCGTTTGCCGCGAACGTCTTCCGCGCAAGTTGTAAAATTTGAACTCGAGCGAATGTTCAAGCGTTTAACTAGACGCGATAGACGCGTATTTGACTCTATTCGCGTTCGGTGTGAACACACCATAAGGCTGCCACTCTGCAGAAGCAAATTCCATCCTTTCTTCGATATGTTGGAGTAGTTTTAGCCGGACAGAACACATGACAACTGCTGTAAATGACATGAAATATTCTCTCAGTCCTCGCGCATCTGATAAGGCCTCATTAGATCATTTACAGGACGATTTTAGGCAATCGATTGCTTCAATCACACTGGGGAGATGGTGAGCAATAGGTATTACTTTTTCTTTTACTGTCTATGGTCTTACCGTGTCAATTCGCGCACTCCATCGTGTGTCACTTACTTGCGCTGCTGACCGCGAACTGGCGCGAAGCACTGGCGTTTGACTTACGTACAACAAAAAATAGCCTAATCAGACCGTTTTCGGGAGAGGGGTTTTTCATTATGACACAGGCTACATTTTGCTCAAGCAACATTAAATAAAATGCATTTTTTTTTCTCACTTTCAACAATAAATGGTGCTATTTTGTTTAAAAATAAAATATGGTAACCTTTGCTTATATTTAGGATGAACATAATTATTGCTGGACTGCATGGGCCCCCCCTAGCGGCTGGGCCCCAGAAAACTGGGTTTGTGTGTGTGACAGAGGGATTCCTGACGCTGTTTTGACTCCTTTACACATTTCATAAGCTCTTCACGAGTTCTCAGCTGGTCAAAATACCATCATATGTAGATTACACACAACAAGCGCATTTAGCCCAGAACACAGCATTGTTTTGGATGTTCGGTTAGTTCCGTCACAAAATATACATTATAAAAGCCGACCAATCAGGTTGTGAACACATCCCTGTGCCTTTAGGTTCAGTGTTAAAATGCCAATGTGAACGCTAAGCGGACCGAAGTGTGAACACACCCTAAAAAAAGTAATTACACACCTTTTCAGGGGCGTCGGACAGGGCGGAATAGTGAGTAACGGATCATGTCTGTTTCACAAATGATGTGCGACGAATTATGCAGTAAAGTTAAATACATTGGTTTAGTTGAGCATTAGTCACACATGCATTTCACATGTGCAATAATAAATCATTTAAATTCATTCAAAATGTATATTTGTTGTTATACAAATGGACACCAGCCCAGAAGATTTCTTAACAATTCTTATCCACCCATCACAAATGACTAGGTCATGAAAAGGTCATGATAATTGATTGGTCAAAAAGTGTGGGAAGGGAACCAGTGTTATTTTAGTGTCACTGACACACTGTTATTGTTTTATTAATGTTTTGAATGTTTTTATTTTTACATTTTCAGTTTACGTTTTTAGTCATTTTGTTTAGTGTTTATGTCATTTAAAAAAAAGTATATTATTTATATATTATTACATTTTTATTTCAGTTTTAGATATTTTAGTACATCAAGTTAAACTAAATAAAAAAAGATAAAGGTTTCTTTGCAACTAGCTGAAATAAAATAAGTTTACTTTGTATATATATATATATTTTTTTTTTTACACTTATTGTATTTCAACTAACACATTTGTTTATGGTTTTATTAACTTAATAATAACCCTGGTGGTAACATTGCCTATCAGAATCAAATAGTTTGAAGACGACTACTGAGATGCTGCTTTATGCCCTGTACACATTGTATGATTTTGGGCTGTCCCAGACAAAAGATGACCAATCGTCCAATTGCGGCTCCTAAACGGTGGTCCTACGTCGTACAGTGAGAGAGGTTCAAAGACGGTCTTGCGACCAAAGATAGCCTGCTATAATTTTCTAACAGTGTCAGAAATTTAGCATGATCGTCTCATTGTGTGTTTGCTACTATGACGTATATCTACTGCCTAGCCAATTAAAATGCAACATGAAATGGTGTATTGATCAACGCGACATGGCGCTAAAACTTACTTTCCTCAAGCTCCATTTACCAAGTTGACATGCCAAGTTGGCCTCTTTTCCCTAGCCATGACCACGTCCATATTCTCCTCTTTCGCTTCCTCTTTTTTTTCAGTGCATAGGCAATCTCAATTGCCAAAGTGCGATTCATCTTGCTCTATTTGTTTAGCGCATGCTGATGACGTTTCATTCTTCTATACTAACTTGAGTCGTAGCCTATGCTCAATACGTGTCATCATCGCACAGTCTGCCCATACATGTCGTACCCAAGTTTATAAGATCCATGTTGTACAGTGTGATTTGTAATAATCTTATAGGATTGCCGAAATCGCACAGTCTGTAGCAGGCATTAAAGGTAACCTAGCATGTAGCCTTGTAGTACATACTGTTTTCAGTGGATTCTGTTGCTCCAGAGGTTCAGAGTTGGTCTGTGGAGAACAGAGCCGTGTTCTGTCCTTAAGGGAGGGAGACACATTCCGCAGCGCTGCTGTGGTTTGGAGGCTCTCCAGCTGCTGTCTCCCCCCACACACACACACACGCACACACACACACACACACACACACACACACAGAGAGAGAGGAACAATAGGCCTCAGCTGAGACCCATGGAGCCAGCGGGCCGAGACTGGTCTTGCCCAGGGGTTAAACTGGGCCGGAACGAGCTGGAACAGTGTTCCGGTGTCATGCAAGATTGCGACCCTTTCTGAACCCAAAGGAATTTTATTGGGTTTTCTATTCAGTACTGGATTAGAAATACAGCACAATTGCTTTACGATGTAAAATTTGATATAGAGTGTCTCACACTGTGCTTAACCCTGGGTTGTTGTCCTTCTAAACACCGCTTTTAACCCCATTTCACACTTGTAATTTAAATCAAGATTACCCAAGATTCCGTTTACCCGGGGTTTAGAATAACCCAGGGTTAACTATTTCAAGTGTGAAAAGCCCTTCTTAAAACCAAAGGTTCCAAAAGTGGCGTTTCACAGCGATGCCATATAGAAGAACCATTCTGAGTTCCCCAAAGATCCTTTCAGTTAACATTTTTTTTTTTTTTGCATTGAAAAGGTTCCATAATGCCAAAAAAGCCATTTTAAATGTTACAAAAGATTTCTATGTCAAATAAATGCTGTTCTTCTGAACTTTCTAATCATAATTTTATTTTATTTTTTTTCACGAAAATACTAAGCAGTACAATTGTTTTATTATAACAGTTTAATAATCATCAACCACACATTGATAATAATAAGATTTTTTGTTTTCTTGATCAGCAAATCAGCATATTAGAATGTTTTCTGAAGGATCATGTGACACTGAAGACTGGAGTAATGATGCTGAAAATTCAGCTTTGATCACAGGAATATATTACATTTCAAAATATATTCAAATAGAACAGAGTTATTTAGACTCGCTTGGTTTAGTCCTCAATTGTAAGTCGCTTTGGATAAAAGCGTCTGCTAAATGACTAAATGTAAATGTAAATGTACCGGTAAATTTAAAATTGTAATAATATTTCACAATATTAGCATTAGAGACTTTAAGAAACACAACTTTAGTATATGATATTGGAGTTATTTTGACATTTACCCATGACATTTTGACTTGGTTATTGTACTATCATTTTTATTTGTGTCATTTTTTATATTTTCTCCAACAGCCCAAGCATACAGGCCTATGGTGAATAAAAAAAATTGATAAGGAAAAAAAAACTGTACATAATAAATCAGCTTTTCATTATGCAGAATTATGGCGTTTCATTTAAACACATCACATTTAAACATAAACGTAACACTCGTGCAACATAAGCTAAGACATACATCCGAGTGAACGGATGGGAAGTTAGCGAGGGAAGGGCATAAAACACAACCCAGATTTTAGTGTTCCTGTACCTCTAATCCCAGGAGCCCCATTTATAAAACTTTGCGTAGGATTTGTGTCAGAAGTGGCGTACGGATGAAACATAGGACGTGCGTACGCACAGAAATATTCAGATTTATAAAACTGTGTGCACGCACGCACATCCTACGCAGTTTTCCCTTAATAAATCACAATCAATTCTAAATGTAGCGCAGCTTTTGCGGCTTCATGTCACGCCCATAGTTGCCCATAAATAGTCCGTGAAACGCCCACAAGTTAATATTCATCGATTGCGAAATCATGGCAAACACAGAGAGGAAAACCAAGAAACGTAACTTCACTCAATGTGAAGTAGAAATTATCATTGGCGAGGTGGAAAAGAGGAGTAAAATGTTGTTTGGCGGGCACAGTGTGGGCATTAATGCCAAAAAAGGCACTTGAGTGGCAAAAGGTTGGATTACGCATTACGTCATTACGCATTGTGATGGCATGGCATTTTACCATCCATTTGATTGCATCTGACAAGCTACAGATGTGTTATGAGGATGAATTGCATAACATGCAATAATTATTATTGCAGAACATATCTCACTTTTATTTTTGCAAATATGTGTTAATTTGCATTTCTGTTGTTATCTTCGTTTGATTTTGTTCGTTTTACACTGCAGATCGATCAAACGGGTGTTCATGTTGGCTGTTAATTGTAAGACTTGCTTTGTGAAGTCTTCATGTTATTTATATGAGCCAGTATTGCCATTTATTTTACACAACGGTCTACAGTTTCACACACTTTCACATGTTTCTTCCTTCTGCCGACGGTGTCGCCATTTCTCATTTCACCCGTTTTTGTGCGTTCGCCTGGGTCAGAGCTTGCGTGAAGGACCGCACATTTTCCCGTCAAGTTTGCTTTTTATAAATACCAATTATTGCGTAGAGAGCAATTCTTTTGTGCGCACGCAACGTTTATAAATGAGGCCCCAGTTCATCAGCCGCTCTGCTGGGGCTTCAGACACACACACGATGGCTCTGTGAGACTTGCGGTGTGAAACGACACACTCCCTCCTTCAGTAATGAGGCTGCCAGCCTGTCGTCCTCTCTCTTCTGCGTGTGTGTGTGTGTGTGCGTATGTGTTTCACTCTTCTCATTTCTGGCTCAATTGTAGTAGCAACAGAAATAAGCAGGAGACGAGAGGGAAAAGATACTGTCAGGATGTGCTGCTGCTGCTACTGCAGGTTTAGGAAATCTGTGTGAAATCTGTCCAATCCAACAGGTTAAACAAGAACAGGTTTATTACAGGCAAGAGCAGAAATCTACAGTACATTTTCTGAAGAAAGTGAAACTGGTACTTGCCGTACCTGTGCAAAACTCACCATCACCATCACCCCACCATGTTGGGGTTGATTCCCCCGGCATTGCTACATGGTTGCTATTGTGTTTCACAAGATCACATCTAAACACACACATGTGACCCACATTCTATATTAATGCATCATGTCGCTTGGCAACCATAAACATCCTTCAGGCTCATTTTACTTCATTGTAAAAAGGAGTGATTTTTGGAAAAAAAAAAAAAATCGGAAGATCCAACTTTTTTTTTGCAGCCGTCTACCGAACATGTCTTTCCAAGCCGCATTGAGCCATTGAGTCTCATTTCTTTTCATGCTGCGTCCTTGTACTATGATTAATAAATTCCTGAAGCTGGTTTATGAGTGCAATTCTCCAAAAAAACTCATCTCAAGTTTCCAGTTTGTTTTCTTTCCTGAAGACACCCTATCAAACACAGACAAAAGTGACTTCCTGGAAGGTTGAGGTAGAATTCAATTAGTATTTTTTTCCCCTCTGCTTCCATCTGTGGTCCTGTGAGGCCTGGTGATCAATGGCAGCGAGGAGGAGAGGAGGATGTGTGTTCTACCGCTTATCACTAATTGAGTGCTTTGAGGATCAGAGCAAATGGAAGCTGGATATAGAGCAACAGCAGCTGACCACTTTTCCAGTGGCCTGGGTTTTGAGACGAATTACATTTGAAAGTTTATAAGTTTTGTTTAAAGCAAAAAAAAAAAAAAAAAGTGTTTGAAAATAGGACAAAGTCTTTCATGAGCGAATGCTTATCCTGTGAAGCATATGGCGAATGATGGAATTGAGTCAGAAATGATGATAATATTACTTATGCCATTCATTAAACTAAAATAATACATGCATATGCAGTGATTTTGCTTTGGATAAAATATTCTGTTAAATGCATAATTCAAATAATATAGTAAATGTAATTTTATATATATACAGTATATATACATCCAGGTACTGACCAGGCTCAACCCTGCTTAGCTTCAGTGGGTGACCTTGGGGGTACAGGGTGATATGGCTGCTGGCTATATATATATATACTGAAGCTAAGTAGGGTTGAGCCTGGTCAGTACCTGGATGGGAGACTCCAGAGAAGATCAGGTTGCCGCTGGAAGAGGTGTTAGTGAGGCCAGCAGCTCACCCTGTGGCCTGTATGGGTCCTAACACCCCAGTATAGTGACGGGGACACTATACTGTCAAAGAGCACCGTCCTTCAGATGAGACGTTAAACTGAGGCCCTGACTCTCTGTGCTGTGGTTACAAAAGATCCCAAAATGTCTTTCGAAAGAGTAGGGGTGTAACCCCGGCATCCTGGCCAAATTTGCTCAGTGGCCTCTGTCCATCATGTCCTCCTAATCATCCCGATATATATATATATATATATATTTAGTCCGATAAATATATATTAATATACACAATATATATATACACAAACATATTTAAGAAAATATATATATGTTAGTTCAATTTATCACGATTCATCAATTTGACAGCACTGATGTATAATATAGAATAAAATATAATTACAAATAGGGGAATTTGGGGAGAATTTGCAATGGTTTATGGGAGTGGACAGTCATTTACATTGACATGGTAACAGCGATTTGATCAGTGCCTCTTTTTCTTGAAGTGTAGTAGTTGAAATCACACTGAATTGTTGCTCCTCCAGTAGCATGCATCATTAAATTGCAGTTATCACTAAAATAACACAATATATCATTGAAATGTTAAACATCCATTTTCCTATAGAGAAAATAAATGTGATTTGTACTTGAGGAACTCTCTCTTGTCTCGTGCAGCCTGACGGCAGCCATGAGTGGGATTCTGAAGAGGAAGTTTGAGGAGGTGGAGGGAGCGTCACCCTGCTCTTCCCTGAGGGAGTCGGAGGAGGAGGAGATATCGAGCACTGAGAGCGGAGACAGCAGCGACAGCGTCAACCCATCGGCCTCGCACTTCACACATTCTTCATCAGCAGCAGCATCATCCTCATCATCAACACACATGCTGCAGCGGACAGGTGAGACAATGAGCAAAACATTGCTGTAGGATTTCCTTTGAAACAATTTTTACTCTGAAATTGATAGTAAATTTGTAGTGACAGTAAGCTGACAAATTATCATAACATTATTACTGATTGAATATTTAAAAGAATGAGAGAAAAGTAGCCTAGTTTTAAAAAGAGAAAGTTCGCCAGGCCATAAAACTACAAAAAGGCCTAGTTGGCTAGTAATTCTTTTTTCCCCGTTCACCTTCATGTCGTTCCAAAACTGTACTGTTATTTCTTTTTCAGTGGACCACAGAAGGAAACATTTTGAACAATCACACATCATTTCATAGTGACCACATAAAATTTGAAAAATAAGCATAAAGTATCATAAAAATGACTCCATATGACTATTTTGTTTAATTTTTAGGTGAACTGTTCCTTTAAAACTAATGACAACTGGCACAAAACATTGTCTCATTTCATTAAAGCACTGAATTGTAGGTGTACGAGAAGGAAGATGGGAAATGCAGTTTCCAAGAGAATGTCCCCAGGGAAAATGCTAGCTCGAAATTGGTAGCAGAAAATAGAAAATGGTCCTTTGAAAGGAACATTCATCACTGAGATTTGATATCGATCGTCATCGTGCTGTCTGAAGGAGGCTTGAGAAAATATCCATCATCGCAATAAACGTAAAACATCTGGCCCAATGCCGCAAACCATTAAGAAGCTGAAGCACATGAGTTGGCATTTAACTTTATAATAAGATATTCAAGAGCAGTTCACCTGAAAAGCATCAGTCATCATTTCTAGAAAGATGCATTTAAACTCTCATGTAAAATTGAAATTGCTTTTCAAGTAATTTTTTTCAACCAATCACACACAATTAATTATTTTTCAACACTGAGAAACATCTAGGTTACTTATGTAACCACCATTCCCTAAAGGAGGGAACATTACGTCGGACTGACGTCATGGGGTCTCGCCTGCATGGGAGCCCAATCACCTTAAAGTGGTAACAAAACGAGCCAATGGATATTAGCCTGTGAGATTTGCATGCCGGGTCACACCTATCTGTACATACGGACGTACATACATATGATCGGCATTACTCACTTCATTCATATTTGCTGAGGAGCTAAGACAGGGATCCCGGCTATTCAGCAGTGGTTTAAGGCTGTGGAAGGGGGAATGTAACGTCTCTTTTCCCTCCTTTAGGGAACGGGGGTTACATTAGAAACCTAGACGTTCCCATTCAGTCAGTCAGTCCAACGTTACGTCGGACTGACGTCATGGGGTCCCTATGGAAAGCGTCATAGCCACTGAACTGTGTTACAAGTGTTGGAGACGCAGATGCTGGCAAGCTGCCGCGTGCCCTTTTGGCAACTACTCTCACAATGTCGTAACCTACCCAGCTCCCCAAGTAAGCCTGAGGCGAAGTCTTCCTTAGCAAATTGGATGGAAGGGACAGAACTTACTGTGTGGACGGTCATAGCTGCTGTTCTTTATCGTGACATTTCACAGGGAAGAGTGCTTCGATCTCAATTCCCATTGTTTTCCAGCCATGACCAGTGTTGTTAACGCTGGGGAAGCGTGTCCCTCTGCCGAAAGGATGCTGGATGAACTCGACTCAGGATTCACCAAGTGGGGAACGCTTGTATCTCTCTGTTAGAGGGGAATGGCCATCTCGCATCTCTGCAAGGTTTAGCCAGAGATGGCGTTCCCGGACCACCAAGGTGAACACAGAGGGCCCACGCCGGGATTTCCGTCGCCCAGACGGCGAGGTCAGGCACTGTGCACATGTCCTGCATCAACCCCCGACTCAGAACTACCCTTGTGCATTGAGCGCTTTGGTCTGCAGAATGGCCATTGTATCTAAGGCGGAGACAGTCTGTCCAGCGATGCTGTGCCAGAGCTCCAGGTAGCGACACTTTGCAGGCATAAATGCATCTCAATTGCAAATTGAACCCCCTGAACGAACCCCCTGACCGCCCAGCAGTTGAGGGTAGTGAGAGAGGAAAAACTTTGAATGTGCACTAATGTACCTCCATACTACCAAAGCTCTTCATGCACTTCCAGGAAGAAAGGCACAGGGTTGGGGCAGGTTGATCTTCGCGTCGCGCTCCGAGTCCCGAAACCAATCATCTCAGTCCGCGTGGGGTTTTCCCGCCGGAAAGCTCTCGCTGTAACCCTCAGTCTCCCAAAGTGTTGAGCAGACCCGCGGCTGTGCTTTTACACACAAGCGGCGGCTGGGCAACAACAAAAGGGACTCAAGCCTTTACGAGAAAGGAGAGTCATGACCCGTGTGCCGACTTGGTCATGTTGCCATGCGAGAACATGAACCACCCATGAATGCCATCTCAGCATGCTAGGCATGTGAGACAGCGATTGTGTCCGTCAGATGAGTACAGGAAACGACTGCATCCAGGAATGCACGGACGGAGGGGCTAATGATCTAAAATGAAGAGGCGTGCTTGCTCTTTTAGGAAATCTGCTCTTACGCACCAAAGCACAGAGGGGTGAAATGCTGCACTTATCTGTGCACAGCCCTTTTTAGGATGCGAATCACCACTGTATGCGCCCTCACACCGGCAGGAGAGATCTCCTCAGAAATAAGCTCCTTTTAGCAATTAAAATTGCTGTTTCTCTGCACGAGAATCCACTTCACTGGAGTGACTGGAATGAGCGATCGCTATTAGGGCTGGGTATTGACACAAATTTCACAATTCGATTCGATTTTGATTCACAAGCTTGCAATTCGATTCGATTTTGATTACGATTCGATTCGATTCAATATTGATTATTTTGGATATCAGGTACAATGCATGGCAAATTTTTTCAAGGAAAACAAATCTCTTAACTAATGCTGTAAACTATGGGAGTCAGTTGTAGCCTACAGGCTTCATTAGCCTACTATTTTTAAGGTAAAAATGAACTGATTTGAAGCTATACAAACACTTATTTATTTTTATAATAAGAAAGTTATATGAAATATAAACATTTAAATGGTGGCTGTCATAAAAACTTGCCAGATTTATTCAAACATGCATTAAATATTGAAGAACATTAAAAATTATAATGAATATGTAATATGGTGCATATATTTAGCAAAATTCTCCTCTCTAGAGTTATTTTTTCTAGCTGACTAACTGACTAAGTTACTAAGTTTAATGTTTTTTCTGAGGTAAATGTGACGTTACATGCCATTGTTTACTTGCTGTTTAACTGACGTCTTTCCATGGATGAAACACTGATTGAGCGATACCACATTACATGATACGGATTTCGAAGTTGTACTCTATCTTTTAACACACTTTCAGATGCTCATTGATGTTTATTTGGCACTGTAACTGGTATTATTAAGGCGGAGTAACTGGTATTATTAAGGCGGAAGAGGAGAATGAGATCATGTGCGCTCCGCGCTGCTGCTTCTCTTGAGCTGAGCCAGAGCGATCTCACGCCACAGCGCCAAAACGGTATTTATGTTTTTGAATTTCTTAAGAAAATTGACTTAATTCGAAATTTGAGACTTTATTTCATAATAATAGTCACAAAGCACAAAGATTATTTCGATATATTGGATGGGATGCACGATACAATGTTCTACGCGATCATCAAATGAAAACAGGATGACTAATCGATTCTTGAGATTTAAGAATCGATATCGGTTCGTAAAAATGAGAATCGATTAATATCGAGAAATCGATATTTTTTACCCAGCCCTAATCGCTATGCACAATGGCTTGGCTCTGAAACAAAAAAATGAATGAATTGAGTAATGCCGAACATATTTAAACCCCATAGGTGTATATGGGTAGATATGACCCGGCATGCAAATCTCACTGGCCAATGTCCACTGGCTCGTTTTTTTGCCACTTGGAGGGGATTTGGCTTCCAGGAGAGACCCCATGGCGTCAGTTCGACGTAACGTCGAACGTGACTGACTGAATGGGAACCATTGTTCGCTATAAAGTGCTCTGCTTCAGTTCTTCTGAATTTCCTGAGTCAGACGAGGTAACTTTTTGTAAAACAAACAATAAACCATAAAGTATAAAATATCTAAAATATATATATGGATTAAAGGCACAATATGTAAGATTTTTTCGCCACAAGAGGGCGTAGTTTCCAACAATAACAAAGGCATAGGTTGATGACGCAGTGATGAGCTGAATGATGGGACTTGCTGTCAAGCTGATGGATCTAATAATGTTTATGGATGAGTGCAAACATTCATGTTTTTTAACATTACAGTGGTATGAAGCAGGTCGCGATTGCTAAAGAGACAGATATCACACGCGAGTCCCGCGGATATAAAGGAATAAGGACATTTAATTCTACCGAACTACCCGCAAGTGCTGGATTACTCACACAGGTCAGTTTATTAGACGAATTAAACTTGTGAGGTAACGCAGCGCTGCTTCACTTGCTCTAACGTTACACTATCACACTAAACGGCATTTAAATGTGTTGAAAGTTATAATGTTATACTACGTGTTAGTTCGTTTGCTATACGAAACTAGCAGTAAGCTAGATCAACATTAGAATAACATACTGACCATATTCTAACAGTTCATCATGTTGAGCTAACGTTATATAACATTGATTTGCTTTATGTACATTTGCTCACCTGTCTAATAAAGCTGTCAAGTCGTGACTCGTGAAGCTCTGTCGAGTCCAAGTTAATCGCGGACGTGGAGCTCTCGGCATCTCAAAAACGCCACGCTGATATTGATCCTCATTTTAGTTTTCCTTGTTTGTCCCAAAGTCTGCTTGCCATGGTCTATGTGTGAAAGAAACAAGAACTGCGTGCCGCTAAACGTTACACACTACGCAGTTGTCCACGTCTGTCGCCATGGTTACGTCATGGCTATGGCAGTATGAACGGAAACAGAGGATAGCGCGGATATTGCGTCATTGACAGGCGACATTTTTTTCCGGGACGGACACTTATTTCAAATTGGAATTTCTCTGAAATAAAAAATCTTTGGAGACTTTTGGGATAGTGTAAGTAAACAACTGCAGGAAATATATCACACTGTGCAAGTGATTTTTGGATATTTGATTACAAAATTCTTACATATTGTACCTTTAATTAAAGTCGGCGGGAAACGGAAGTTGAGATTGTCATTTTTTCCTTGTCGTGACGTATATCCAAGTGAAACGGCTTCTGAAATTAGAAAAAAATGTAGGGCAGGGCTTGATTTCATCCTTCGGGCATTGATTGGTTTGTTGGAGGTTGAGTGTTGCAAACAATTTGAATGCGATTCTCTGAGAGGTGGTGCACCGATAGCCGCACCCTCATCGGCTCTGGCCGCACCCTTTTGCAATTCCACGTGACCAAAAGAGAAGAGAGGTCGTTTCGAGGGGGGAGGGAAGGGTAATGTATTTGATTAAAGATTTCAAGGGTACATGAATTTTAAAAAAATAATAAAGTGCACCGATAAATCATTTATAATAAAAACTACAATATTACATATAAAAAGAAGATTTGTCAAATTTGATTTCATGCCGACTTTAAGGCCCAATAAACTGAGCTGTTCTGTGAGTTGTTTTAAGAAGCCAGTTTTGTCAATCATTCCTGCTCTTCTATTTTTTGCCCCTGTTAAATTCGAGCTCTGTTTTGTTTTGTGATGCTCCTCCACTTTGATTCCGTCAATAAAAATAATTAGAAGTTTATGAGCACCAGATGTCTGCGGATGACCCACAGTGCAGCGAGTCCCAGTGGACCTCTGTTTCCTCCTTTAGAAAGCGTTGCTCTTTCAGCACAGCTTCAGAGAGAGGTTACGTCTACATTAAGATGTGAAATGTAGCTCATAATCGTAAATTACTGATGTTCAAATCAACCTGCTGAGCTGGATTCCTGGAACTATTTTCAGCAAAGGGAACATGATGAAAAGCCAGTGTCTGTTTGATGCAAACCCTTTGGTGGCATGAACGGATAATACACATAATTTCTACTAAAATAATTTTCATATTAATTTTTCCTTGGTATGCACATGATACGGCAATGTAAACTACTTTTCAAATGCTTGGGGTCGGTAAGATATTATAATATTTTAAAAGAAGTTCCTTTTGCTCACCAACACCAAGGCTCAAAAATACAGTAAAAACAGTAATATTGTGAAATATGATTACAATTTAAAATAACTTGTTTTCTATGTAAATATATTTTAAAATGTAATGTATTCCTGTGATCAAAGCTGAATTTTCAGCATCATTACTCCAGTCTTCAGTGTCACATGATCCTTCAGAAATCACTCTAATATTCTGATTTGCTGCTCAAGAAACAGTTCTTATTATTATCAATGTTGAAACCAGTTTGCTTAATATCTGTGTGGAAACTGTTATACAATTTTAAATAGAAAAATAGAAAGTTTAAATAACAGCATTTAAAATATTGTGTAACATTATAAATGTTGTTACTTTCGCTTTTGATCAATTAAATGCATCCTTCCTGAATAAAATAATAATAATAATCTTACACAAAACAATTGAACGGCATAGTGTACTTGAAAGAATATCATGGTTCTACCATATAGTCCCACCATTGTGTTTTTAAGTGAATCTCACAAAACCTGCCAGGACTTGTCCGGGTCACATTTTGAATTTTACAGCTAATTTAAAAGACCAGGTGTAAACAATTATATCTTGTATAGAAACTGTAGCCTGTTTTAGGACTTTTTTTTTTTTTTTTTTTGCATTGAGACATTGTTTTCATAAAATGACACAATTACAATAATGAGAATCCCTACTGAGAATAATGAGAATTACAAAGAAAATTCAAAAGTTAAACATTCAGACGTGTTCCCGTGTTACAGAGATGAGAATTTGGTTGGAAAATTTAGTCTACTTACTTGTCAGGAAAATAATGTCATAGTTTCTAAAACAGGAATTTCTTTATGCACAATATATTTTATTAAAGTTTAAAGTTATAATTAAAGTTATTATTTAAGTTTAAGGGTTAAATATAACCTAATGAAGTGTACGTTTTGTGTGTTTGTTTGTTTGTTTTTGAGAGTCACCTATCCATAGTACGTCTGAAGAAAAAAGACTTGTTTTAGGACTTTTATGTCAAATTGAAATTGTTTTTCAAGTCATTTTCTCAACCAATCAGCCTCTGCCTAATTCTTCTTCAACGCTTCGCCCCTGCACTCAGAAAGCTCAGTTTGCTTAGTTCTGCTGGAGTTCCTGAGTCAGACTAGGTTAAGCGCAGTGCACACATTCATGTGTGTGTGTGTAATGTATTCTGCTGGTGTTTCTGGGCGGGGGACCGGCAGCAGCAGATGGTTCTTATTTGTCCTGTTTGTGTCAGACATGAAGGGAGCTGTGGGAGAGAGTATCAGGGAAACTCCACTCTTGTGGAGGCCAAAACTGGGGATATTTATACAGGCTATATTTACCATCCCCCTATAAATGGCCAAACAATAGGAGCCAGAGGACTGTGGGACCACTAGAGGAGCAGAGGAGAATTTCTTACCAATACAGCTGTGAGATACTCCTTTACAAACTTTTCATAAATATATACTTCTAAAAGTGATAGTAAATATATTTATAATGTAAAAAAATAATTTCCATAAAAAAATGCCGTTCTTTTGAAACTTCTATCAAAGATACAGTATGAAGCAGCACAACTGTTTTCAACGTTGATAATCATCAGAAATTTTTCTTGAGCAGCAAATCAGCATATTAGAATGATTTCTGAAGGATCACGTGACACTGGAGACTGGAGTAATGATGCTGAAAATTCAGCTTCGATCACAGGAATGAAGTAGATGTAAAATATATATTAAAATAGAAAACAGTTGTTTTAAATTGTAACAATATTGGACAATATAAGTGTTTTTATTTCATGCACTCTAAAAAATGCTGGGTTGTTTTAACGGACATACCCAAATGTTGGGTTAAAAATGTAATGTAAAATTTAACCCAACGGCTGGGTTGGTCCATATTTGACCCAAAGTTGGGTTAAAACAACCCAACATTTTTTTAGAGTGTGTTATTTAAATTTTTTCAGCTGGGCCAGGCAGAGAGATCAGCTAAACCATCTTGTGCATTCTTATGCACTCATATTTATCCTTTTTTTATTTTTATTAATATTTTAAAACAAGCAGTGTTGGCGGTAATGGATTTCAAGTAACGTGAGATAAGTAATCAGATTACTTTTTTTAAGTAACTATTAAAGCAATGCATTACTTTTAAATTCACAACAAAATATCAGTTACTTTTTCAAATAAGTAACAAAAGTAACTTTGTTTTTCCATTTATTGACTGACTGCTCTCCTGTCCCCATATTGAGAGAAATCGGGAGTAAGTGCAGAGGCGTTGGCCCTGTCCCAAATGGCACCCTTCATGTGCACTTGCAGACTTGTGGACTTATAATGGCCTCCTCAAGTGTGTGTCTGTTTAGTCTGTTTAATTTGCATTTCCTTCAGCCTGAGGCTTACTCATTTCACTTTTAGTGTGAAAAGGCATTTACATTTGCCAAAAATTTAATTATAAAAAAAAAAAAAAACACAAGCAAGCCCAGGCCAGGTGAGAAAAAGTAACAAAAAAGTAACGTAACGCATTTCGGTCCATTTAAAAGTAAACAAGTAATGCAGTTGGTTACTTTTTAGGGAGTAAAGCAATTTTGTAATGCATTACTTTTAAAAGTAACTTTCCCTAACACTGAAAGTGCCAAGTAAAGTGCCATGCAGAGGCAATGCAAGTTAACTGTTAAATCAGAATAAATTAATTTTAATGGACAGGTGTTTGGATTTAATTAGGCAAATGCTTAAGATTCTGTGATCGGATCATTTATTGCAGCGATTATTGTGTTTCTAGCATGTTACATGTAAATGTTTGGCAAATTTCCCAGGTCATGCATGACCTAATAATGTATACCTTGAATGCAAGTCGCTTTGGATAAAAGCATCTGCCAAATGCATACTGTACATTTAATATAAATAATTTAATAAATCATTGAGAAATTCTGCATATTGGAAATTTGATATCGTCGACAAAATCAAATATTGTAAATATTTAATCCATCACTCAGCCCTATATCCTAGTCCTCAAATCACTGTGCTGTTACATGAAAGATGCATATTAGTGTCTTTTAAATTGAATAACCAAACTGTAATTTTACTTACCTTTAATTTCATGTCTTTTTAGCATCCTCGATACTGAAGCGAGAGAAGCGGATGAGGACGAGGAGGGTGCACTTTGAGAAGGTGACGGTGTATTACTTCAGCCGGCGGCAGGGATTCACCAGCGTGCCCAGTCAGGGTGGCAGTACACTGGGCATGTCCAGCAGGCACAGCTGCGTGCGCCAGTACACACTGGGAGAGTTCGCCATGGAGCAGGAGAGGATCCACAGAGACATGCTCCGAGACCACTTAAAAGAGGAGAAACTCAACTCCATCCGGCTGCGGGTACGCAAAAAGAAAACATACGTTTCCTATTGGATAAATTGCTGTGTGAATGTCTTCATGAAATTTGACCTTTTGCATGCTCCTCAGTTGACGAAGAACGGCGCGGTGGAGTCCGACGAGGCCAACGCTCTCACGCTGGACGACATCTCTGACGATGACCTGGACATTGATAACACAGAGGTGGACGAATACTTCTTCCTTCAGCCTCTGACCACGAAGAAGCGACGCACTCTTCTGCGCTCATCCGGCGTGAAGAAGCTGGACGTGGAGGAGAAACACGAGCTACGAGCCATCAGGGTGTCCAGGGAAGACTGTGGCTGTGACTGCAGACTCTTCTGTGACCCCGAGACCTGTACATGCAGCCTCGCCGGGATCAAGTGTCAGGTATGATGAGTAAACACACACACATACATGTGTTAAACACATGTTATCACCGCTGAGGAATTCTAGTTCTAGTTAATTCATTATTTATATAATAATTAATAATTGAATAAATGGTTGCACTTTATTTTACTGTATACATGCACTTACGTGTATTTACCTAGGGAAGTACTGGTTAATATAAGGTAACTACATGGGTTAAGGTTAGGTTTAGGGCTAGGTTCAAGGTTAGTACTTATAACCCAGTTATTGCTATTACTATAAGAAGTACATAGTATGTACATGGGAAAGATTAAAGTGCTTCCGAATAAATTAATATTTCAAGTTAATCAAACAAAAATCTCACACAATAAAAATGATACATTAAATAACGTATGTCTATTGATTTAAGGAAACGCAGCCTATTTTATGAAAAAATTGCCTTGTGACATTTACATTTTACAATGTAAATATTATATAGTGTTTATATGTGTACTATTAACATTCAAAAAGCATTATTATCATTTTTATCTTTCATTACTGTAATGAGAATCTAATTAGAATCATCACTTAACTTCAAAAGTAAAATGTCTGCATTATTAATGTACTACTCATGTTTTTACAGTATATCTATTTTGCAATGCAATGTTTTGTTTAATTAGTATAAAGACAAATACGACCATGATGAATAAACATTTTGCAATGTAAATATTCTAAATTATATGATTTTTTTATATTTACTAATAACTATTAAAATATTATGATTTCTTTTCATTTTGTAATTTTTTTTACATTTTTAAAATGATACATTTTAATATGAATACTTTTTATTTTATTTATTTGACAAATTGATCATTAATATAATTTAAGGTATTGATTAAGGTAATTAATAATAATAATAATAATAATAATAATACTTTTCACAGAACGGTAATTACAAAAAGAGGTAAAAACGTGCTTAATTGTCATCAAAATAATGCAAAACAACCTTTAATTGTCATTAAAATAGGCTTCAGTAAGCTTTTTTTATTTTATTTTTTTTATTTTAAAGTGAACTATGACCCCAACGTGTTCTTGAGACTCATTTAGTTGCTAGAACCACATCAGGTTTTTATTTAAATACCCCTTTAAGAGGGTCCTCCTTCCCTATACTGTAGTAAAGCAAAGCCTATGAAAGAAATCTAGCATAGCAGACTAACAAGCAAAAATGATTAAGATGTCTAAAGTTTAATGGAGGTACGCCCTGTTAAAACTGATTAAGATGTTAGACAGCAGACATAGATTCAGCTGGTTACATTTTACGTGCTACATTGAGTCTTCAGAAGAGAGAGGAGCTTTATTTAGATCATTCCTGCTGTGTGTAATTCAAAACATCCTACACTGGCCTGTGCTCAAGTGTTCTTGGATGTCCACAGGTGGACCGTATGTCATTCCCGTGTGGCTGCACAAAAGAGGGCTGCAGCAACGCAGCCGGCAGGATCGAGTTTAACCCCATCCGAGTGCGGACTCACTTTCTGCACACCATCATGAAGCTGGAACTGGAGAAGAGTCGTGAGCAGCAGCAGAATCCCGGATCCGTCTCGATGGTCGGCAACGGATTCCACAACGACCCAAGCGGTCACTGCAGCCCGATGGCGACGGGCCAGCATTCACTGGAATACGCGATCCCGGAGACAGTCCCGCAGACCACCATCATGCGTCTGCAGGCTGGCGACGACATAGACGAGGCCTTGGAAGACGAGGAGGAGGAGGAGGAAGAGGAAGACGAGGAGGACGAAGAGGAGGACGAAGAAGATGATGAAGATGAGGAGAACGAAGATGACGAGGATGAGAGCAGCAGTCTGTGCAGTCTGTCTGACTCCAGCACACAGAGCTTGGCCAATAGCGACTCTGAGGAGGAAGACGACGACGAGGACGAAGACAAGACGGAGGAGTTTGACGCGGGATTGGCCAATAGCAAGGTGGCTCCGCCCACTTCCGTGATGTGTTACTCCGAGAATACGGTCGCGTCGGACAACCAAACAAACGGCAACTCCTACTTCATCAACTCCACCGCGGAGTACTACCCGATGGAAAACGCTAGTCCATCCGTACTTTTAGCCTCTGCCAACCAATCTAATGAGCCCTACATAGGGGACACCGCCTCCTATCAAGACAGAGTCAATGACTCCAGTAGGGTCATGTCTCAGGGTCCCTTCAATGTGACCGCTGACCAATACACAGACTTCTCCCAGCAGCCCGAGCAGCCATACGCCAATCACCACTTGGCCGTGATTGGCTGTTGCGCCCCAGAGCCGGATAAAAGCGTCCAATCCAAAGGGACCTTCCTCAGCCAATCAGGAGAGCTGAACCAGACGGAATTCCAAAACTATCTGAACAACAATACGCAGGATACAGCCTACAACGCCAACGGGAACTGTTACGTAGCTGAACAGCCAAAGGAGATGTCTCGCAATCTGCCCGACGTTTCGCTAGTGGACAACACAAAAGGACCTACTCTACTGGACGCTTTCCCTGAACCCACTCCGGTTTAGATTAAGAAAGCGGCAAGAGTATAAAAGCAGCCTTCGATGTTTCATTCTGACAAATTTGCTGTTTGACGTTTGGGGGGGGGGGGGGGGGACACGGATCCAAAAATACGTATTTTTACTGAACTTTGCAAAGGACAAAAAACGATTTAAACTGCAAAATCAGAGTGTACGATAAGCGTTAGGTTTGAAACATTCTCTACGTAAGTACGCAAACGCTTCTAGATTTCAATAACACAGTGGGTCTCATTCACTAATATTTGCATGGATTATTTCGTTTTTGTATGCACAGAAGAATCTTTTCACGAAATTTTATTGAACACATACACGCATCAATTTGATCTCAACCTCATTGTAATGTTAATGGATTTGGAGTATTCTAGATGAGCGACTATGGCCCTGTTTACCCCTGGTATTAAGATGAGTTTTGGTGGATCGGATCACAAGTAGACGAGGGAGACACATTTACACCCGGTGTTTGAATCCGTCTCTATTAGAAATCAGGAATGGTGAGAGAACATTGTGCTTGGTATGTTATTCATCATTAAACCAAACTTGGGTCTCTAGTTTAAATCCCGTCTGACTAGCGCACTTCCCATAATGTTTATGTGTTAGATGCGTAGACGGAGAGTAGCTGGTATTTTTCGTCTGTTCAAACGCATTCGACAACATGAGCGTTTACACTGTGAAAGCAATCCGGTCGAATGGGTTTTCGACTACCTCTGGAAGTGGTCGAAAGTGGACAAGCTCAAAATGTCGCCCACTTGTGATCCGATTGACCAAATCTTAATCTTAATATCAGGTGTAAACAAGGCCTTTGTGTTAGTCATTTGCATAAAACATCTCCCTATAAGGGCTTTCTGTACAACATTTTCTTTTACAGCCCAAAACAACCATACGACGCTTTCTTTGTGCAATAAGATCCTCATATTAGATCCACATTGTTATACAGAGAAACCTAGCAACTTTTCTTACTTTTTCGTTGTATATGATGAAATATATTTAAGATGACATATCTACGTATGAAATGTAATCTTAACACAACTAAAAGGCCACGCACTCAGAGTATGGGATTTTTGCGTACATGTAGGTTCAGTTGTTCGTTTTCTTGTGGATTTAGGATTTTAGTACGAAAATTCATGATTGTTCATGAAAACGTTTTAAAAAACAACATATTTGTGCGTACACACGTTTAGTGAAGGAGACCCATTGTTTTTAATGCAAAAGAAGTTATTCCAGCGTCACCTTGAGTTGCGTTACCTCCAGAACGAGAACTTAAAGGGATAGTTCACCCAAAAATGTACATTTTGTTTGGATTTACTCACCTTCATGTCATTCCAAACCTGTTTGACTCTCACTCTTCTGTGGAGGACAAGACATTTTGAATATTATTTTTTTCAATGACGTCCAATGTTGCTTGGATTCCAACTTCACAATATCTTCTTTTGTGTTCTGCAGAAGAAAGTCATGCAAGTTTGGAATGACGTGTGGATGAATAAATGATGAACGAATCTTAAAGGTTCACTCTTACGCCGGAACGCGACTCGCGTACGGCCGTTACTGGAAGCCAGTGATTATAGTTTATATAGTTATAAATATGGATATTTTTCTTGCACAAACGCATCGCTTCGCTTCAGAAGGCTTTATTAACCCCCTGGAGCCGTATGGATTACTTTTATGATGGATGGATGCGCTTTTTTGGGCTTCAAAATCTCAGGCTCTACTCGCTCCCATTATAAAGCTTGGAAGAGCCAGGATATCTTATACTGTAACTCTGTTTGAGTTCGACTGAAAGAAGAAAGTCACATACACCTAGGCTTGAGGGTGAGTAAATCACGGGATCATTTTCATTTTCGGGTGAACTATCCCTTTAATTTGAGGGAGAACTGTGAGTCAGTGCTTGCAAAACGTTGGTCAAATATTTGCGTTTACATACTAGCGCGAAGTATATTCCTGATCTTAGGCTCGTGCAAGGTTTCTTGTCATTTCAAAAGTTCTAGTTTTGAGCAGAAATGTGGATAGAACTTTTCTATGTATCTGTGTTCGTGGTGCAAAAAAGAAAACTGAAAAAAGATTGTTGCTGTTAGTGTTCTGAAGTAAGTGTATATCTAAATGTTTGATAAAAGCATGTTTTTTTAAGCTTTCATCGCTGGTTTATGGTTTTGTAAGAGTTCAATGTACTGTAAAAGAGAAAATAATACTGTTGCGTTTTCGTACACATACTTCATGCTTTTAAAGAGTTGGTGAAAGCATGAAAACGGCTCTTAAAATGTGTGCTGTTCATTTGCCTTTGCTTACAAAACCAAAACCATGATATTTAAGTTGTGAACACAATACATTTCCTCAACATAATTGCACTTTTCCATTGGCTGATGTTACACAGAACCGTAACCAATCGTTACCTGAGCACTGAAGGGGGCGGGGCTATCTGGTGCCATGTCTATGGCTGTGTTCCCAATGGAATACTTGCTTACTACTTATATTGCTTAGTATATACTAGCTACGTTTTTAAAAGGTTAATTTACATATTTTCATATATGTCTTAACATTCATGAACATAATGTTTTAACGTTTTATGAGTCAAGAAAGACAAAATTGTCCTCATCACTTTCGGTGCACTGTATTTTTGGATACAGTGCATTAAATACACACATACTGCATACATAGTAGTATGTTAGCATGCTATTCTGAACACAGCCTTAGATAATGTTTTTACAACATATCTCCAAGTTTTTAGTGGAGACATAAAGGATGTTTTTTTTCCATGACACTAACAAGAAAATGATGTATCATATCTATCTGCATTTGCTTTAAAAAGACAGATAGAAGACATAGTTAGATAACAGATTTAACTTTTTAAATCAGATTAAGATGATGAAAATGGTCAAACTCTGTCTTATGAAACTCTGAGATACTAAAGTCTTACATTATCTTTGGGATTATGCAGGGATTTCTGATGAAATGCACTTTGAAATGCATCAAGTTACTGCGAACGAAGCATTCCGTTTCCGTCAGGCGAAGATGATTTAAAAAAAAAAAAAGTGTTTAGAATACAAAGGTTTGTACAATAAAATACTTAAAATTTATTGCATAATTGAAAGTATTGAATGGATGGAGGCCAGGAAGGTGAACATATCTTACTCAATTTATAGAAAATATTTTATGGCATGATGTGGAAAATATTCTCTCAATAAATGTGCTTAAGATTTTGAGAGAGAAAAAAGAGAATAATTCTTGTTACGGTTATTTAATTTAAAAATAAGCTATGGCTGAACAAATCATTCTGAAGAGTTGTTTGTGAAGTGCACTAGTTTACAGTGTGATAATGCCACACATTAAAGCTAATGTTTATTCAAAGGAGTGAATTCATTTCGCATCAGATTTCCTACCGTGTTAAAGGAAAAACTCATCTAAAATAAAAATTGGCATCATTTACTCACCCTCATCCATGTCGTTCCTGTATGCCGTTATTCGTTTTCCCTAAAAAAAACTCCATACTACTTTAAAACAACAGATATATATATTTAAAATGACACGGGTGTTTAAATGATCGCTTAATATTCATTTTTGTGTGAATTATTACCTTAAAGCACGGACGAGTTTAGATTTAAAGCCGTTTTTAACGCACAGACATGATGCCTCTGTCAGTTTGTTTATCCTCTTGATGTAAAAAGAGTCATTGTCCAATGGAGAATGTCTCTCAATAAGCTCAAGATGGGACAATCAAATGCCTTTTATGCCATCAACATTGTAGCATGACCTTGTGGGGCGGTAATGACATGATCAGATCCTTAAAGGTGAAATGTGTCCTTTAAAAACTGTATTCCATCTTAATATTGCAGAGACAACTATTAGTAAGCCCTTTTCCCCCACGTATTAATCCAGACAGCAACTCTTTATGCTGCAGACATGAATTATACCTCAAAACATTTGGCCTGGAGAGGTGTATGATTACTCTCCCCTATGGAGAGCCATTTCCGACGCATAATAAATGTCATAATTCAGTCATATTTATTACATACTCAGTCATAAATATGTGATAAAGGTCAAAATTGACAGTTACAAATTATATAGAAAATCAAAACTATGAAATAAAGAGTCAAAATTATGATAAAATGTCGTAGGCCTAATTACGATAATTTTTTTTTACTTTTTCTCATAATTATGCCATCAAAAGTCGAAATTGACAAAAACAATAATTACATAAAAAATCGAAAGTGACAAAGTCATAATCATGATTAATATTATGATTTTTTTTTATCCTACACGTGAATTTTTGTCACTTTCGACTTTTGAGGTCATTGTTTTATCATAATTCATATTCATAGTCATAATTATGACTCAATCTCAATTTCCACTGTTTATCATATAATTATAACTGCCAGCGGTGCAGAAATATCACCTGTAAAGATCAAACAAACGGAGTGTTTTCAGATGAATGTTGTGATGGGCAGCAGCACTGGATCACTGCCTTGGCTTAAGTAACCAGTGGTTTACTTAAACGCGAATGCCTTCATTTTCTAATTCATTTTTGCCATTGTTTCAGATCCTACGAAGGCAAATGTCTTTATTTCACCTCTTGACTTACACACACAGTGCTGGTACAAACAGACCTCAATCTTTGATGCATTATGGGATATGAAAGACACGTGTAATGTCACTAAAGCGGGACCGGATGAACTGGCAGCAGACAGGAGTTGTCATATCATGATGTTACCAGTTAGAATCGCAGTAGTTCTCGTTCTGTTTTCAGTATTTCTTATGAATGATCTATTATAATGTGTATTTATTGTGCGTTACTTAAACGGTATGTATTGAATAAAAATTCTCTTTGTTAAAGCGCTCCTTGTTGGGTCATACATCTCCAAGTGGGAAAAAGTTTGTCAAGACAAACTCTGATTCATAGCTTGACAAACCCTTGCCTCAAAAAGTCTTTATGAGTTCGGATGGATGGATGGATGGATGGATGGATGGACGGACGGATGGACGGATGGATGGATGGATGGATGGACGGACGGATGGATGGATGGACGGACGGATGGATGGATGGATGGAAGGAATGAATGGATGGTTAGAATGGATGGAAGGAATGAATGGATGGATGGATGGATGGATGGATGGATGGATGGATGGATGGATGGAAGGAATGAATGGATGGAAGGACTGGATGATGGATGGATGGACGGACGGATGGACGGATGGATGGAAGGAATGGATGGATGGACAGTTGGAATGGATGGAAGGAAAGTATGGATGGAAGGACTGAATGGATGGTTAGAATGGATGGATGGAATGAATGGATGGATGGATGGATGGACGGATGGATGGAAGGAATGGATGGATGGATAGTTGGAATGGATGGAAGGAAAGAATGGATGGAAGGACTGAATGGATGGTTAGAATGGATGGAAGGAATGAATGGATGGATGGATGGATGGATGGATGGACGGACGGATGGATGGATGGAAGGAATGAATGGATGGTTAGAATGGATGGAAGGAATGAATGGATGGATGGATGGATGGATGGATGGATGGATGGATGGAAGGAATGAATGGATGGAAGGACTGGATGATGGATGGATGGACGGACGGATGGACGGATGGATGGAAGGAATGGATGGATGGACAGTTGGAATGGATGGAAGGAAAGTATGGATGGAAGGACTGAATGGATGGTTAGAATGGATGGATGGAATGAATGGATGGATGGATGGATGGACGGATGGATGGAAGGAATGGATGGATGGATAGTTGGAATGGATGGAAGGAAAGAATGGATGGAAGGACTGAATGGATGGTTAGAATGGATGGAAGGAATGAATGGATGGATGGATGGATGGATGGATGGATGGATGGAAGGAATGAATGGATGGAAGGACTGGATGATGGATGGATGGAAGGAAGGAATGGATGGAAGGAATGAATGGATGGATGGATAGTTGGAATGGATGGAAGGAAAGTATGGATGGAAGGACTGAATGGATGGATGGATGGATGGATGGATGGATGGATGGATGGAAGGAATGGATGGAAGGAATGAATGGATGGAAGGACTGGATGGATGGATGGATGGAAGGAATGGATGGAAGGAATGGATGGATAGTTGGAATGGATGGAAGGAAAGTATGGATGGAAGGACTGAATGGATGGAAGGACTGATGGATGGATACTATAGATACAGATAGATAGATAGATAGATAGATAGATAGATAGATAGATAGATAGATAGATAGATAGATAGATAGATAGATAGATAGAAATAATAACAGCATCAAACATATTAAATATCTCCATCTTTAATAGAGACTATTAATAACTTTTCTGTAATTCATAAACAGTCTCTTACAATTTTTTTCTTTACAAAATATATTCTAAACAAAGAACATTGATCTACATCAATTCAAGGCAATATCATGGTTTATAAGCCATATTCAGCACAATTTTTCTGACTGATGTAAACATTTGATGTAATTTTTAAAAGTATAAATAGATTTCTCATCTGTTGTTTTGCGGTTGACTGGTTGACAGTCTGAAGGCAGAGCTTGTGTTAGTGCGCCCCCTGCTGCCAGACTGTGGGACCGGTCATCGTTCTTATCAAATATTCACAAAATATACAAAGGAAACCTATAAGACACAAAATATTTAAATTTGGTAAAATTTAAAAAAAATTTAAAAGTATTTAATGGCTAAAAACAAACACATCCCACCGAAATTCCATTTAAAACGTTTGACCGAGAATCTCTGATCACTGTCATTCCTGTTATGCAGCACATTTTTATATCTCCATATGTGTCTTGTTATACGGGATGAAATATTAAACTTCATCAAATAATTTACTACTGATTTTTGCCATGTTTTGCTGCTCTTCTACAATAAAAAAACTCAAAATGATTTTGCTCTAACTGTAAGATTTCAAACAAAACAAAAATGATTTTGTTTCATTTGGTGATAAATTGAGT